>JAMPIV010020540.1:0-230539 GCA_024509875.1 Oreohelix idahoensis
GGGGAGCGTGTGTGTGAATATCCGAGTGATTTCTCCATCTCGTGCGGAGCCCACCCCCCCCCCCCCCCGCCCCACCCCCCCCCCCCACCCCCCCCCCCCCCCCACCACCCCCCCTTCCCCCCCCCCCCCCCCAACCCCCCCCGCCCCCCCCCCCCCCTCCCCCCCCCCCCCCCCCCCCCCCCCCCCCCCCCCCCCCCCCTCCCCCCACCCCCACCCCCCCCCCCCCCCCCCCCCCGCCCCCCCCCCCCACCCCCCCCCCCCCCCCCCCCACATCCTTCGTTACACTCATTTTTTAGACAACTAAAAAATCAAAATTACAATATTTCTTGAAAAAAATGTGGATCCAAATCTTGATAGTTCTTTATACCGTATAATCCTCTGAAATTTATTCATTTAAAAATTAAAATTCAATATTTACATATAACACTTATAACTATACTTACACAAATAATGTAAGGACAACTACTAGGACAAAATATTTTATATTATAGCAATCGCCCTATAGCTACCCCCTTGGATCTGCCAGTGTGCTAAGTTGCAGCCTCGATTTTTGCTATTGTTCATGCAAAGAACCTTACTCGACACGGTTTGAACATTCTATCTAATGTTAGTAAACAATTTGGTAATCTTTACCTTTAGTGCCGTCGAGTATTATAATATGTGTATTTTCGTATCATTTAGAGTAAGGGTTGGGGTTAGGTTTAAGTTTAGGGTTGTGGTTAGGGTTAACCCTAACCCCAACCCTAACCCTAACTCAATACACATATTATACATACTCGATGGTAATCTAAAGGTAAAGATTACCAACACTTTTGTATCTTTTTTCATGTTCACACCTAGTATCCATCATCACCATTTTCCTTTTCGTTCCTTAAGGAGCGCGGCGCACCCACTCCAGTTAGCCCCTTGCATGAAGCCAGTACAAAGTACTGATATTCTCTTGCAGCGTTGGCTTCTGAAGCAATTTGTTAACAAGATAAGCTTGCCAGCTCTATTCACAACCTCATATATGTCGAGGGCGCAGTATACCGGTTTGAAACACAGTGGCTTCATGCTCCTACACATCTGTGAACTGCCCATGATAAACTTCCGGTGTTATGTATAGCGGTTCGCACTAATGACCTGTCATCGAAACATCATTTTTTGGTGATGCGTAGATGGCAGGGAGGATAGTGTGGTTCACTTGCATAGCTAGGCGGGGTTGTCGCACGGAAGGTCCAGGGTTCAAATCCTCGGTAAGCCACTCATGTCTGTTGTTTTTCTGTTGTCTAGTGTTCTACTTTTTTATTTCCTACGAGTGCCTGATAACATACCTTTATGTTTGTCTCATATTAATTATCTGTAAATGAGTGCCTGACTTAACTCCTGAGTTAGGAAAGGCAAGGACAGCAAAGAAGGGAACAGTTAACCCCACAAAACTTCACCCTTCCCATGACAGTATATGCTATTTCTACTACCTGACTTTTTTGGGTCTAAATCACCGTAAACAGTAAAATACACACACTGACTCCATTTTAGGGGACTAGAACTATAGACACAAGAAGGGCTCACACCAGCATAAACAATTAATAATACTTGTTAAGTACTTACAAACCTGGAGGATGAAGTCACGAACGATGATATAGCACCTTGGGCCTTGAATCCCAGAGAGAATCTGTTTAACTTTTCGCGCGTTCTTTTTGTGATCGAATACTGCGCTCGATACTGTGCCAATTGTGTACTCCGATACACGGAGAAAGGAGAAAAATGTAACAACAATGAACGGTCATTCGAAAGGGAAGTACCTCTAAACAAGAGATCTCCAAAATAGTCTTTTACCTATATATTTTTTATTTGGTCTCCTCAGTGACCCCTAAGAACTACATGACCCCCCACCCCCAACATACTCAACAATCCAAGTTTGAACTCAATACCTTTATCTCGACGCAGTTCTGCAACATCTTGTCTACTTGCAGATCTAAACTAGATTAGCTGCTGTTATCACCAACGGATGCGAAATAGCTGTCATAGTTCTTCCAGATTTGACAGTTTTTGATATACCCACTTGACCATGTAATTGGTCATTCAGTTTATTGTACCTGATTTAGTCCACATGAAGATGCTAGCCATTTCATGTCTGCGCTATATTTTCTTTTTTGTATGTCTAAACATATAATATATGTATAATCCTCATACTTTTTATATGAAGAAAAGGGACTCAATTTATGTCTTGTGCCTTTTCTTGGAAGTCTGTGTTTGGCGGTGCCAATCTTTAGTTGATGAGAAGAAGCGTTATGTCATTATGCCTGTGTGGAAATGTGGCCACATAAGGTAGTCATGCTACCTCGGAATTTGTAGTTAACCCAGGTTCTGGATTCTCGTGACTAAACCCTTGAGCTTATAAAAGCTGCAATATGGCGGTTAACACCTCGCGGCATGTTCTTCCAATGTGTCAACGGTTTTTCAGTTTGTGAAAACATCTACTCGACGACTGCGCTCTTTACTGCTTTTTCTTACTTAAATATCACGTTGGTGGCAGCCATCTTTGCTCCAACATGTGCTAACACTTAAGGGAGTATTTTTCTCTTATTTCTATAGTTTCATGTTCTGCACTTAATTCTCACTTTCTTTCCCCCCTGTCTATTGTTTGTCTGTCCCTGACGAAGGCCTTGCGGCCACAACGTAGGTTTTTCATGTCCTTTCTCTTTGTAAGACGTATTACTATTTGTGTGTTTTTGAAATTTAAATTAAATTTTTTTTTAATTCTGCCGTTAAATATCATGAGTCAAAGCCAGCGTAATCCCTATCTCTCGATGCAGTCCTTCACACGTGTGTGTGTGTGTTGTTTCCCTTTCTTCACTAACTTTACTTACTTAGTCGTTCCCCTTCTACCGTGAGGTATAGAGGTTTGGAAAAGAGAGCGCCAGACTATCCTATCGGCTGTCTTCCTCCTGGCCTGGTTCCATTCTAGTCCTCGGTCCTTCAAAGATTGTCTAATGTTGTCCTCCCAGCGGACTCTTGGTCGTCCTGGGGGTCTGGATCCCTGGCTCTTTGTTTCCCATGCTTGTCGTGGTAGCCGATCTTCTCCCATTCTGCAGACATGGCCAAACCATCTTAGTTGGGACTGTTCTACTTGGGTCTGCAGGGGTGGGATTTTAGGCCTTGACGTATCGTCTGGTTGTCTTCACTAACTTAACTATACTAATTGCCTTATCGGTAACATTAATCCCATCTTTTACCCCTAGCAAAGTTGCAATATTTTCATGGCTCGTTCCGGCCAGGGAAACTAGTTTGCGCATCTGTTGAAACAACGCGCATTTCTTCCTAGAATATTTCATTGCGCTTGATGTTGTTTTTTTTTTAGAAATATTTCTGCCTCTGTCACTTTTCTGTGATAAAATTTCAGAAACTTTCTCCATGTGTCATTAGCAGTTTGGGTAGGTATGAATAAGTGTCTCCACCATATACTTTTAAAAATATATACATTTAGCCAGTAAAGCCTCAAGGCTCATCATAAATAAGCTTCTTTACTTTCGTGCCACTGTTTCAGTAAATCTGAAGCGAAGTGGAAATGAATTCAGTGCCGTCATCGGCGTATGCATCATAAAGCGCACAATATAATTTATTCGCGCCACGTTTTGTCGGGGATCTTACTCTTTGTTAACATAACTGATAATGAGGACATTAATAATTTGGCGACTGACGTGCATTGATACATTGTAAATGTTACCTACCAACTGACTTAACAAGTTTTTAAAAAAAAGCACCCTAAGCAAAAGAGTTACAGGTAGCTTGCAAGAACACAACGGAAGTGGTAAATAATCAGATAGCTTTCGGAAATCCTTCTTTGCCTATTCATTAAATGAATCACTTCTTCCTTCATTCATTACTACTCACTCACTGATCTCATGAATGAGTGATTCATTAACTTAATCGTCACTCAGTTTCTAAACCAATTAGTCCTCTCTTTATTCAGTTTGCTTTCATTGTTTATCAATTCCGTTGAAAATTACAAGCCGTATTACATTATCCTTAAAACACACTTTCTCCAGTATGCCATGTTACATACAACTTCAAGAACATACAAATAAATAATAAACAACAATAACATAACAATAACGGCGCAGCTAAATCTAGGTGAAAGCTGTTAGCTATCTCAATTTAAATCAACCTAATTTACGACCACTAGGAAACTTAAAGGACGTTACACTGACATCCACAAAAACAAAGTTTCAAATTCCTTAATCAATGCAGCTTTGAGAGACGGAGCTTTTAACCAGGGTTAGCTAACTACAATATGTCGCTCAAGTTGCCTCTGTTTAAAAAAATAAAAACATAAAGGTTTCTTTTTCGTTTGTTTCGTTTATGTTCCGTGTGGTGAGTTTAGATTTTTTACGAATGGCGAGGAATGAAGAGGGACAAACTTCATTATTCTAATAAGTTAACGCATCTTGTCAATAATGTTAAAGAATTTATTTTCAGTTTAGTTTTTAACTCGTCTCCTGGGAAAATGATGTTTCCGTTCTTAAGCGAGGTGTATTGTCTTGGCTAGTGTAGACATTTTCCTTTAAGACACTGAGAATAACTGTGACAAAACGGGTTTGCTCGTGTACTTTTGTGCCTCTCTCTCTCTCTCTCTCTCTCTCTCTCTCTCTCTCTCTCTCTCTCTCTCTCTCTCTCTCTCTCTCTCCCTCTCTCTCTCTCTCTCTCTCTCTCTCTCTCTCTCTTTCATCCGCTTATTATTTGTGGGCACTTTTCATAACTGTCATTATCTCCGGCAGTATCACTTCATTTTTACATTTTTCTCACTCGTCGTCCTATGTTTTGGCTTATTTATTGCCTTTACATTCTTTATTGCTGTGATCGCATCCAGACGTGTTTACGTTTCACCAGGTGAATATACATTGACTTTCATTAGAAAATTCGTCAGAAGTACAATCTGGGATTTGAACTGAGAAATCGGAAATATAATCTAGCGACATCGGAGTCACAATTCAGACTGTATCGAACGTCAAACTAGCAACTCCCAGAAGCCAGAGAGAGAAGGATCGGACTACGAATTCGTATATTATAAGTGACAGATCAGAGTGTTTGTGCAACTTTAAAACTTAAAACTAATCCCGCATTTATAAATACAAAGACTGGAAACTTAAAGGACAAAGATCGAAGTATTTGGGCAACTTTAAACTTGAAAAAAACCCTGCATTTTTAAATACAAAGACTGGAGACCTACGGAATCAGATCACCCGTCATAAGAGGAATACACAATTTCTAGACCAAGTGATTCGAAAGCATCCTCAGTTGCTAGTGTCCATTCTAACTGTGCCAGGAGATGTTTTTCCCAAACGTTACTTTGGGGTAAGTGTAAACATTTATTTTATAGATGTGAATTTGACATGTTTTTCGTGCTAAGTGGTTATATATGAGGCTGGCAACCTGAACCTATGAAAATAGTATATTCATAAACCACTACAGCAAGCACTGGTGATCGCTTCTTGCTAGTCGTACAGAAAACCGACTGCAGAGGTGACCTCAGACTTCGACTAGAGCAGTGATGAGTAATGATTACATCACGTGTGCCTCAAGTGTATCATATCATTTTGTGAGATATATGTGCCTTGCTAATTTAAATTCAGGTAAATCGTTGATTTCGCGCTGTTCAAGCACATATTTTCACAATATAATACCCAGAATCATCCTCCCTGAGTTAAGCTGTGTATACTCAAAAAATAATTTAATTATACAGAGAGACTAACATTGGTGGGGGGGGGGGGCGGGAGAGGGGGGGAGACAGCGAGAGAATGCACCTGTTAATTTGCAGCCTACAAATGTACTTAGCAGACGCATTTGTTCTTTTTTGTGTCTAAAGTTCGTGAAACGAAGCTATCAGTTCGAGGAACGAAGCTGTCAGATTGTGAAGTGTCATCATCACAAAAGAATTGACTAAACCAAGGCTGCAGGACTCACTTATACCAGTTAAGTGCTTGTAAAAGGCTCCGGTAAACGGACATTAAATTTTAATTTTAAATTTACACACTCAACCCAAGTCTAAATGACGAGAAATTTTATTTAAGTCTGAAAGTGACCATCATTTCATCGTTGTTTTAACCTGTTAAAGTAATTGATTATTAAATTCGTTACATGTTATTTTAAAAGATAATAATAATTTTTTTTTCAGTTATTATAAGAATGAAAGCAAACGTATGAGCAAGACTGTTTAATATATCTACATTTAGACAGATATTTACATTTACAGAGCTAATACTTATAAAAAGGAATGTCGCTGGATTTACACCAGCTGGGTGGTTGAACGGGCTAAAATCATTGCTTAATTCTCCACAAAAGGCGGCGGATCAGATATAAAAGTTAACAATTGCCCTGCCAATGCAGCATTGTTCTTGGCTTCTGAATTATCTTGTGAAACTCCCTGGGGATAGAAGCGTCATTACCCTTCTATCCGCAACCCTGACAAGAGTAATCTTGTGCGAAGGTAGACACCTTTGACGACCCATTTTAGATACTCTTGCATTTTGGCCGATGGTGGACCACTACTGCAAAGCAGGGGAGGCAATCCGAGACAATAACGATTGTCCATCTTTGTATTGGACGAGGCGTTGCACTGAGACCAGATCTTTGGTTATTTTTTCTTCTTCTTCGTCGTCCGCTCTCAAATAACCACATCTATCTCTCTTATAAAGCTGGTAGTCCGTCTCAGGCTTCGACACTTTACAGTTTCTCCCTCAGCTAAGGTTAGAGAAGGCCACGCTGCCACTCTGTTCATCTCCTGCAGCCGACAGTTTTGAAGTACGTGTTCAACTGTTTGTTTGTTTGTTTGTTCTCCCGACATGGGCATTCATCTGTCTGTCCTATTGTCAGTTTATTGTACAGATGGTATTTGAGTCTGTCCTATTGTCAGTTTATTGTACAGATGGTATTTGAGTCTGTCCTTTAGTCAGTTTATTGTACAGATGGTATTTGAGTCTGTCCTATTGTCAGTTTATTGTACAGATGGTATTTGAGTCTGTCCTATTGTGAGTTTATTGTACAGATGGTATTTGAGTCTGTCCTTTAGTCAGTTTATTGTACAGATGGTATTTGAGTCTGTCCTATTGTCAGTTTATTGTACAGATGGTATTTGAGTCTGTCCTATTGTCAGTTTATTGTACAGATGGTATTTGTCCTATTGTCAGTTTATTGTACAGATGGTATTTCAATCTGTCCTATTGTCAGTTTATTGTACAGATGGTATTTGAGTCTGTCCTATTGTCAGATTATTGTACAGATGGTACTTGAGTCTGTTCTATTGTCAGTTTGTTGTAAAGATGATATTTGAGTCTGTCCAATTGTCAGTTTATTGTACAGATGGTATTTGAGTCTGTCCTATTGTCACTTTATTGTACAGATGGTATTTGTCCTATTGTCAGTTTATTGTACAAATGGTATTTGAGTCTGTCCTATTGTCAGTTTATTATACAGATGGTATTTCAATCTGTCCTATTGTCAGTTTATTGTACAGATGGCATTTGAGTCTGTCCAATTGTCAGTTTATTGTACAGATGGTATTTGAGTCTGTTCTATTGTCAGTTTATTGTACAGATGGCATTTGAGTCTGTCCTATTGCCAGTTTATTGTACAGGTATTTGAGTCTGCAATGGCCGGCTCTTAGTCTGAAAATCATCACTTGGTCTATTCTTGTTAATGTATAATAAGGGTCTGCAGTATCGGAGTCTGGGTGTTCCTTATGCCATTTTTCTCTAGAATTATTTCTGATTATTGTTTTTATCTCTTCATATGTAGCCATGTTTTCTGTTTGGATTTTCTTCCCTCCTTCTTTGACAAGTTTATCTGCCTTCTCATTTCCACACACACTGCAGTGGGCAGGGATCCACTGTACTTTTAATTGTTTGAATTCATAGCTGATGTTCATTAGTACTTCTACCAGGCTGTCTAATTCGTTGTTTTTATTGTTCCTGTGGACTGTGATGACTGATAGTGAGTCTGTAAGGAGCATTATCTTGTCTCTATCAAAATATGGAGAGCAGACGTACGTGAAAAATGAAATTGAAAATTGTTATTACTGATGAACCCTATCGTTAGCTGAAAGTTTTCACAGAATGTGACCAAATAATCCAGTCTCAACATGCAAGTAATGTATTGTAAGGCATGGTGTTTTCTAAGGAGTTTCTTGGTTTCCTGCCTTCACATTCTCTCTCGGTAGAAGATGTGCCTGGAATACCATTTGGTAGACATAATAAAAACAGCATCAGTTACTCTGATGATCCGTTAACTTAATTTTGATTATGATTGCATTCAGTAAATGTATGCTGTTATATTACCTTTATAATGTTGCATGCCTTTAAATTAATGCTTAAAGTAACATGTGAGAATGAAAGGATATAGTACGCAAGAAAAATGAGAGTGGAAGGGCAGAATGTTAGACGGGCCTGCGCCTAATTCTTAAACCTTCGAAAATAAAGTTCGTTCGTTCGTTCGTTCGTTCGGTATCCTAGAGAATGGCGGTCGCAGTGGCTAAGAGGTATGGCGTCGCCTCGAATTCTAGAGGTACCGGGTTTGATTCCCAGTTGAGGGACTATAATTTATGGCTTTTTTTTCCTCAGAACCAGTGATCCTAATTATGTCATACTCCCCTCTGGTCTCCTGGGTAGTGAGATCATTACTTAGCCTTCTCGTATAAGGGCGAAAAAGTAGGCGGTCCCGTGAGCAAGTTGCGCACGTTAAAAATCCCACGGCAGTTGGAAATTGTAAAGAGTAGGCCACACGGCCGCTGCCCTGGCAAAATTTAAAAATTAGAAACCTACTCATCACAAAAATATTTATAGAATGTGTTATTTCTATGAAGACACTGGGATTCTCGCCGGTGCTACGGAGTTCGTGCACTGTGCTGAGACCCTCCTTGTGTGATCTAAGGGAGGAAATCGGAGCACTGATGGCGTTGTCCATGAGCAATGAAGATAGTCATTAAAACCAAACCAAATTGAACCAATCCTAGAGATATTCTGCAAAAATGCCTGTGAAAGTAAAAAAAAATAAAATAACGGTATTGTCGTAAATTTCCGATAGGTGATTAAGAACAATGTTAGGTCCCGTCTGAATAGAACTGACAGAGGTGATGACTCAGTGCGAGATAAGGTAAACAGATAGATTTTCACTAGTGAGTTGGTGAAAAGGTAGAGTCTGTCCCTGGACTTGAGAAGCTACTCTAGTCTAGCCTATCGGTTACGACTACAATTTGTTGTTCAGACAGTTCCCTATCTATTTTCATATATATATTATATATATTATATATATATATCCACCACTCACACACACACACACAGATAAGTGACAACAATTAGACGCACAAACGTGAAAACTATAGTAATGGAGTATGGGTATTGGGACTAGCTGACCGACACAGGTAATAAGTTTTATGTTACTTTTATTTATCATTAAGGAAAACTTCACAACAGCTTTATGCAAAATATCAAAATATCATAAAAATAAACACAAAGGTTAAGAATTAAACAGAAATAGACACATAAGTGCCAGTCCCTCTGTTGAAAGGAGATCCCACAAGAAGAAATTAATTAACTCCCCCAAAAGGTCAAAAGGATTAGCCCTTGTGGTATAAGATTTTACTATACTGTAAAGAACAGAGTCTAAGTTAATTCTATTCTGAAATGAACAATATTAGCAAAAAAAAGTAAGAAATAAACAAAGTGAGTACATGGATTAAACGATAAAAGAATTACTCATTCCTGCTTTCTCTCTTTCCTTACAACCGTGGCCACGTTCATTCGTTCTTACCTAATTGTTGATTAGCAACGTCTGGACAATCTTTAGGACACACACAGCAAATCCAGTGTTTTTTTTTGGCAAGGTAAACCCCGGCTCCTGAAAGACTGATTAAATCCACTTCTCCGGGGAACGTTTACTTTGTTAATGTTATTAGGATTTCTGTTTATGTCACATTAATTAGTCCAGGTAAGAAAATTAACAGTGCTCCCAGTGTCAGTATCTATCTATCTATCTAACTATCTATCTATCTATCTATCTATCTATCTATCTATCTATCTATCTATCTATCTATCTATCTATCTATCTATCTATCTATCTATCTATCTATCTATCTATCTATCTATCTATCTATCTATCTATCTATCTATCTATATATCTATCTGTCTGTCTGTCTGTCTGTCTGTCTGTCTGTCTGTCGGTCGGTCGGTCGGTCGGTCTGTCTGTCTGTCTGTCTGTCTGTCTGTCTGTCTGTCTGTCTGTCTGTCTGTCTGTCAGTCTGTCTGTCTGTCAGTCTATCTGTCTATCTATTTTTTTTATCTGACATCTTATTTGGGGAGCCGCGCTAGCGTAGTGGTTACCACACCGCTCTGGCGACCGGGTGATCCAGGATCAAACCCGGGTGACGGCATTTGAGGATTTTTCGTCGACCGGGATTTGGACTGGATTAACTCGAGACCTGGCGAGGACATTTGAAGGAGTGTCGTCGACCAGGGATTGGCGGCTCCTGAGCCGACCCAGCTGTAATGGGTACCTCCGAAATCGGAGAGTATTTGCCTGAATGGCGAGGGACACCTGTCTTTGTACAAGAAAAAAGGGATACTCACGTAAAATCAATGTCAGGTTAGACATAAAAATAATAACCTGAGATTTCACCTCGAGTATTAGCGGGCATACGAAAAAAAAAATCTGACAAACCTCTACACTAGAAAAGGAACGACTAAGTAAGGTAACACACTGGTTCAGGCACTAGAAAAAGCAATAAATAAAGCGTTCAACGGAAAGGGTGCCCGGACGACCACCTATATATCGGGACGAAGAAAGGAAGGAAGTACTGCGTGCTCATTTTTATCCAAGGATGTGGGCGATTCATTAATTCAGTACTCATCGCCGTCCCATGGAGCATATATCTTCAACAAATGCAAGTTAGGTACTCGTGTCTTGCATCATCCACTGATGGTCTTTTTAGAAAAAAATCCGTTCATTTCTATCTCTAATTCTTTTGTCAGTAAGCTTTAACGTCTTCTTCTATCTCTCTTAACCTGGGGGTTCTAGAGCAAGGACTGCCTTATAAAGCTCTCAGCAGGTTTTATCAATGTGTATCTTATTCATCGCCATCGTCTTTGTTCTCATCTCGTGTTACACTGGCGCTTATCTGGTTATTGTCACCAGTTGCACATTGACGACCTTCTGATACCATCGCATGACTTTTAATCTATGTAAACATTCATTTATGAAAGTCTATATCTTCGTGCTTGCTGTTTTCGCTGTTTTGAAGTGGGTAATTCTAGAACTAAATTTTTGATGTTTTTGAAATTAAAATAAAGCTCATATGTTTGTGCTTAAGTATCTCTTTACACACAATCAAGAAGAGAAGAGTTGAAGAGGTATAGTCCGTTCACCAATTGATGCTGAACTTAAAAAATTTTTTTTCTAAAAAAACAACCTGATGTAATAAATTCATATTTTGTATGTAGTCTTATAGTATCCATGACGTTAACAAAATGTTGTTGTTAGGTCAATATCAATACTGCATTCTTCAAAACCGTAAATTCCTTTGATCCTTTCCGAATCTTACAAGTAGCACGGCTTAAAAATTTAATTTTACAGTATTCTTCTTCTTCTTCCGTCCGTAGCCACCGACCGTAAAGCAGTCAGTGGCCATTACGCCTAGTGACGTCTTAGGGCAACTGCAGATAGGTTTTCTTTGCCATTGTTTCCCATCACGCCTATTGGCGTCTTTAGGGCAACGGCAAATCAATCCATTTGCTGTTGTTTCCGTAATCGAAGTGACTGGCAAACGGGTGATCAGCCCGTTGGTAATTTTACAGTATACTACGTCATAAATGTCAAAAGTAAGATCAGGTTGTATCCATATCTGCTCACCGCATAGGAAACAGCTATAAGTAGTGATACATTTAAGTCTGAAACGTGGAGGAAAACAAATTGTATTCAAAACTATATTGTATATGTGACCGTGTGGCCAGAAAGGTGTAATTTTAGACTGAGTAATTAGTTGTTGATCTAGTCTACGGTGTGAATTTGTGCTCATGTTGGCATTCTCACCCAGTAAAAGGCGATTTAAACGAAACACACCTTCGCCATCCGTGAAGAAGACAGACGTGTGAGACATGGGAGACAGCGCTCGGTTGTTAGACATCTCGGCGCTGTCTGACACCAGAAAAAAACACCTTTTTGAGCACGAAACAGTAAGAAGTGTGAGTAGGGCAACGAATATCGTGAGATATAATAACCCATTAGTGGGCGGACCTTGAGTTGTGTCGATTAGGGAGATATCTTGACTAAGATGTGATCTCATGTCATTCCAACTGAGCATTGGACTCTCTATTTGCTCCCTAGAGGGATGGGAGGAGCTTTGTCTGACATTTTTGACGTGGCTTTCATAAGGTACCGGGGAGTATAGGTAATATTTAAACTAAAAGAGTTGAAGTCTTCAGTCAGAGAGGAGAAGTAGCCAGATTGTCTTCATGTGCGGTATGCATCCTCAATACGATACACCAGTGAGGTAGAGGATTTGATATGCATATGTTGCATTTGTGCTAAGAGAACTAACGACATTGAGGTATGCTTGCATATAAATACATTTTATAATACTTAACATAAAGTAATATTAGACGTTTCAGGTTTAGAAGTTAATGCTTTGTAGCGTTTGTCTGTCTATAGTTTGATAGAAGCTGACTGGCGATTTATGTGTTTTTAAGTGTAATTTCACGTATATCTCATCGCTATTTTCAACTGTGAAACTGTGTTAAATGTGTTAAGTATCTAAGTGCATTTATAAGAGGAATTCTAGTGTCGCACTGCGCTGTATACAAGTGTGTACTTATTGTTATTATTATTATTATGTGTGTAGTGTTAAGTAATAGTTATATTGCATTCTTTTGAGCCGTAAGTGTGGTTAATTTTATATCAGTGTTTATTGTGAGAGGAAGATTAGTGTACCCTCTGACTCCGTGAGTAGCGTATGCCTATTACGTTTAGTATAGAGCTGGAAGAATAGAGTATGTATA
Source organism: Oreohelix idahoensis (assembly GCA_024509875.1). NCBI lineage: Eukaryota > Metazoa > Mollusca > Gastropoda > Stylommatophora > Oreohelicidae > Oreohelix > Oreohelix idahoensis. The sequence goes on from JAMPIV010020540.1 coordinate 13,026, forward strand.
TATTTATATTTATATCTGCTTGTTCTTTAGAGCAATTAGGCCTCTAAGATTCTGATCAAATGTGGTCATTTAGACCAGTGAGTTGTGTATAATATTTCATCATGGATAGAAGTGCTTCATTTAAGTTTTCTCTCGCGTGATGATGTAGTTAGTATCTAGTAGGAGTATGAAGGCATTATTGTTGACTGAGATATGTTTATTGTATGATTACACATATACACAGACACACACAGACACACACAGACACACACACATGGTCATTTAAGTGCATGTACTTGCATATTTTCACACATATGTATGTATTATTGCGTAGATAATGTTTGTCCATTAGTACGATGCTAGTTTATTTTGTTTCATTTTATTTCAGAGAGTCCAGCAGTCTGTGCTGGGTTATTAGATAGTGTTACGTAGAGAATACTAAATAGCTTGGTCATATGGTGTTGCTTAGGAATCGCCTTCAAAGTAAATTTGTGGACAACATTGTTTTCTGTATGATTCGAATGCTACCTGATAGGGTTTCATTAATAAAAGTGGGACCCCTGTCATCAAGAGAGTTTTTCTGTGACTGCGGAACGTGTGTGAAAGTAGGCGAGAGAGAGTGACGACAACATTACACACAAATCCTTATTCCTCTTCACATATCGTCGTCGCACTGCCACAAATGGCGTCGTCGATAGGATACTGACAGACAGTGTAGTATTGAGTCATACGCGGAATGTTTAATGCTGCAAGAGAGCACTACAACCAGTGAGCACCAAGGATACCTGAGTTAAACCTTGTGTAGCGTGAGGTTTTTATTGGCTCTAGGATCAGTATAGTACTGACAATACAGAAGTAGAATTTCTGCTGAAAATGGTGAAGTCCCAGTGTCTGAGAGAACTACTGGTATCACAAAATTAGTTACGGCTGTGAATGAGCTGATCTCGAAAAATTAGTAGAGTGGAGACAGTCAAACAATTGCCACCCCCGCTGTGTAACTAACTGTGATATTAAAAAACAAGGAAACAGATTTTACTTAACAATTATAAAAATTGACAAGTCGTTCAAATACAATTTCCTTATTATTTATTTAGTATATACACTATCTACTCTTGTGCTGAAGGGTTGATGTTGGAAGATGAAAATGTAATTGATTTGTAAGTTTATATATATATATATATATATATATATATATATATATATATATATATATATATATATATTATATATTTTTATAGTTTTTTATATATATATTTTATTATATTATATATTTGTATATTTTATATATGTGTGTATATTTATATATGTGTGTGTACTTTTATATATTATATATATATATATATATATATATATATATATATATATATATATATATATATATATATATATATATATATATATATATATATATATATATATATAACAAGTTTTACAATTATAGAAACAAAAATGTATATCAGCTGTGCTGTTTTATAAAATTTATCAGCTATGCTGTTTGTCTCTTACTATGCTACTCAGTTTTTCTTCCTAGACCGTTTAATGCTCACAATTACCGACGGAAATGGTACTAACGTGTACTCATCTCTCAAACGTTATGTCCTTCTTAGTTTGGTTCACACAACACCTGCTGAGGATCGTTCCTTTAGCCCACCCAAGACTGAGGGGGACTAAAGATGTAGCTTCTGTGCAATCTCTATGCTCCTGCGAAGTTCCAGGCAGCTGGATTGACTCGAACATACGACCTCAGGTTGGATGACACGAATAAAACCTGTAACAAGTAAAAATAGGGGCTAATTTCTGTCCTCAAGCCCACCTATTTCCATTGTATATGAGATGAGCGTGTCTCAGATGTCTGCGTGTAGGATGAATGACAACATGGCTCAGTATGAGTTATCAATAGCGAGATAAGACAGGTGTCTACTTGCAAAACATTCTTTCTGATAAATTATTACATGAATACGTCCAATAATATAAATTCAATACATGAATACATCCAATAATTTAAATTCAATACATGAATACATCCAATAATATGTACACCTAGGTGTGATACAACCATCTCCTTCCCCCTATAATATACCAGGCCCTCTCTGACAAGTGCTATACTGGCTGGTAACATATATCCTAACAATATTGTTTTGTTCTGATGATAGGAGTTATATGAGACGAGGACTGTTTTGGTTATATTTCAGGTTGGATATATATATGAGACAATAGATTGGAGTTATACGAGACAATAGATTGAAGTTATATGAGTCCTAAGAAGGACGACTGTTTTGGTTATATTTCAGGTTGGAGTTATCTGAGACAATAGATTGAAGTTATGTGAGACAATAGATTGAGTCCTAACAAGGACTGTTTTGGTTATATTTCAGGTTGGAGTTATCTGAGACAATAGACTGAAGTTATGTGAGACAATAGATTGAGTCCTAACAAGGACTGTTTTGGTTATATTTCAGGTTGGAGTTATCTGAGACAATAGACTGAAGTTATGTGAGACAATAGATTGAATCCTAACAATTTGGTTATATTTCAGTTGGTTTTCTTTACACACACGTTTTACGACACCTTGCAAGAGTATTACAACACCCAGCACAGACGGAGCAGCAAATCTGCCCAGTACATCTCCCACTGAAGATTCGCACCAACATAGGCCCAGCAAAGAATCGAACCACCGCATGAAGATTCGAAGCACCATAGGCCTATTGAAGAGTCGCACCAACGTAGGCCAGGTGAAGAGTTACACCAACGCAGGCCCAGAGAAGAATCATACCACCGTACATACATTGAATACTTTATCAAGCCAGGGACCAGCCGTTCGCAGTTATCAATTTTCCTGCAGTAGTATCCCTGCTAATGATACTCCATCACAACAAACATTGCTACGCCAGTGTTATGCCAAACCAGTGGCCGACCCACCACGATTGACATTCAGCCAGGGACTCAATCGTATCACCAGGCAGCACCTGAAACTGCTACAGGCCACAACAGCGAAGAGAAGACAAGAGCAAGCAAAAAAGAAATAAGAGACACTTTCTATTGTTTATTGTAATATTATAATAAGTGTTTTCTTTCCATCTGTTTTTGCATTGTATTGTACTAGGTTAGGGTAGAGCAGTGATGTCAACTCAATGCGCAGACGCAACATGCCGGTCAGAGACTGGGAGCGCCTCGACAGCTGGAGGTGGCTTCCGTGAAGAAATCCTCACATCCGGAAAGAACTAGAACGATGAGCATGTGAGGGTGATATACGTGATGGTGCCGGAGGTAAGACGATTTAGTGAAAGGTCAGGCCCCACTTGGCAAGAGTTTGTGAAGGAGGTAAACGCTGCATGGAAGGTAGGGCCCTTAACTGTAGAAGATAAGTTAGACATTGTGTGGAATAATGTTACGTCAGTGGTCTCTAGGGAATTACGGATACATGGCGGAGCCAAGGCCAGCCCTGAGAAGTTGCTCGAAATTGTTGAAGAAGCCTACAGCGAGCGACGACTAGTCAATGAGATGACCAGGGATTTCTTTGCCATGAGTCAGGGACCTAGATTATCAGTAATGGAATTCTCTCACATGTTGCATGAATTATTTCTGAGCTTGAATGCAACGCGCGTGAAGAAAGGCTTGGCTCCCGCAGACCAATCCATGCTCAGGGATCATTTTATTGCCCAGCTTAGTAATGATGTAAGCAGGGCATTTGTGAAGGAACATGTGCTAAAGAATCCTGATGTCTCATTTAGGGAAGTTAGGGACTATGCCCTTTTCTGGGAAGGCAAAAAGCATGATGCACCAGTGCAGGTTGCCAGTGTGGAAGCTCACAATGAAGAGGAGGCACTCAAATCAGAAGTAGCTAGTCTAAAGTCCCAGCTAGCACAGCTAGCACAGAGTATGGCGCCAGCACAAAAGGAGACGCGAAGAAGAAGGACACAGTGCGAACCGCGTGAAAACTTAGAGCAGAACCAAGGTTTGGATCAACTGGAACCAAAACTAGACCTTCCTGCAGGTGAGAGTAAGGCAGTTGATAGTGAACGCAGTGACTTAGAGGTAAGTAAAAACACAGATGGACCAAGAAGGCGACAGCAAACAATCTGTTCAGGGCATTGAAGCGGTCTTTGTATGCGGCATTGGCGGCCTGGAATGTAAGGGTGGCAGGAGGCGACCCATGGCACAGAGGAAGCCTAGGAAAATAAGATGCTACAATTGTGGAGACTTTTCAGACCACATGGCAGCCAAGTGCCCTCAGGGCCCGCTTCCCAAGCGATGTTTTCAGTGTAAGTCCCCAGAGCATTTGATATCGGTTTGTCCCTCAAAGAGCGCAATCACTGAACGTACCGACACATCTAGGTTGCCTTTAGGGTGCAGGCCAAGAGATGGCCGTGACAACTGTTACCCTAAGGGCGCCAAGAAAAGCGGTCAATGTTCAGAAGAGGAAACTCATCTTAAATAGATTGGAGGGAATACACGCCGTCGCTCCAGAGAGGACACCAATCTAAATCAGATTGAGGGGAATGCACGCCGACATCGACGGAACACAAATGTGAAACAAGTTGGAAGCAATCCACCGCCGAGGCCGACAACTGCAGGTTCTAACTCGCTGAACTCTCAACCAAGTAGCGACGCTGTACGAGCGGACATTTCTCCCAGACCACTACAAGCAATCAGACATAAACATGGAACTGACAATGGAGCAGAGTACGTTTGTGGGGACCGCAAAAAATTTAGGGGCGGAACATGTGACCTAATGTGTACTTAATTACTTACTTAGTCGTTCCCCTTCTACCGTGTACTTATTATTATTATTTGTGTAGTGTTAAGTAATAGTTATATTGCATTCTTGTGAGCCGTAAGTGTGGTTAATTTTATATCAGTGATTATTGTGAGAGGAAGATTAGCGTACCCTCTGACTCCGTGAGTAGCGTATGCCTATTACGTTTAGTATAGAGCTGGAAGAATAGAGTATGTATATATTTATATTTATATCTGCTTGTTCTTTAGAGCAGCTAGGCCTCTAAGATACTGATCAAATGTGGTCATTTAGACCAGTGAGTTGTGTATAATATTTCATCATGGATAGAAGTGTGTCATTTACGTTTTCTCTCGCGTGATGGTGTAGTTAGTATTTAGTAGGAGTATGAAGGCATTATTGTTGACTGAGATATGTTTATTGTATGATTACACATATACACAGACACACACAGACACACACAGACACACACACACATGGTCATTTAAGTGCATGTACTTGCATATTTTCACACATTTGTATGTATTATTGCGTAGATAATGTTTGTCCATTAGTACGATGCTAGTTTATTTTGTTTCATTTTATTTCAGAGAGTCCAGCAGTCTGTGCTGGGTTATTATATGGTGTTACGTAGAGAATACTAAATAGCTTGGTAATATGGTGTTGCTTAGGAATTGCCTTCAAAGTAAACTTGTAGACAACATTGTTTTCTGTATGATTCGAATGCTACCTGATAGGGTTTCATTAATAAAAGTGGGACCCCTGTCATCAAGAGAGTTTTTCTGTGACTGCGAAACGTGTGTGAAAGTAGGCCAGAGAGAGAGTGGATTTTAGCCCAAAGTAACTCTGTTGGGTTTAAGATGCGAATGATAAGGTGGTAGTCGAAGAGAGGTCGTAGCCAAGTTCTTATTGCATCTTTGGTGCTTGAGGAAGTTGGTACTTTGTCTTCCTGTGCTACAACATTGTGATAGGATGCATTGTCCATTACAATACATGGTGGTCTGTCAAGAATGGGGAGAAGAGTTTTTTTCTATCCAAGAACGAAAAATATGTCCATTCATTTCAGTGTGGTAGTCCCTACCATCTGTTGAAATTGCCTGGAACATTAGTTCTGCGTTATGGATGATAAGGAGAACGTGGAAAGAACTTGAGATGATGGCACGTGACAGGAGGACTTGGCATGTGTTTGTTGAAGGCCTATGCTCCTTTGGGAGTGGAGGGTTATGAATGAATGAATGGTCAATTCCATTTTCACTGCTGCCAGCATGCGCAATTATAATTCGTTGTCCCTTGCTACTGGGAATTGTCCTTTTATGAACACTGTCAGAAGATTGCCATTCATCTCATTTGTATGTTGCGAATTAACCCATGTTTCGTCTAAATATACTATATCATATCCGTCCATCCTTCTTGCTCGTATCTGTCTAAGGAATTTCCTTCGGGCAGCAATTAAGTGTGGTTTTTCACATAATACATTCTTGCCTCCAATAGATTTGCGAAACGTAAAACCGACTGACCTTACAACTTTCCAAAGAGTTGTTTTTGAGATATCAATATCACAATCCTTTAGCAGCTTCACTTTCAGTTTGCGGAGAGTGACAAGTTCATTTAACGAAAACATTTTGAAAATCTCACATCAAATAACTTTTTCACCGAAGTTGTCAACTTTTTTTTCCTTCCTTGCCTGACATTTTTAGACTCAACATCATGTTGTATCCATCGACAAAAAGAAACTCTGTTAATACCAAGCGCAACCCATGTTCTTCTATCAGGGTCTATTGATGTCGTAATATAAACTCCCCTTTTTAGCCTCCCTGCAGAAGTGTCTGTACAGCATTACAGTAACCTTCTTCATAGTTATAAATTTGCACTTCAAACTCATAATGAATGTAATATTATTCTATATGTGCAGAAAAAAAAATTTGTTTCAATATAATGCAATGCAGCTATAACTTTACAATAGTTTTACAATACGCCACTGACTTTATAATGATGTCGCACTATTTCAGCTTTCAACAGCAGACAACTGCGCTGCACGAAATGTCATAATTTTGTCTTAAAATATATTTTTTTTTCTATTAAAAAACCATTTATTGCCCGTGCAACACAAATGTACTGCTGACATGCTACATTTTAATACCGATAGGGGAGTGTGATTTTAATATAACCTGAAGAAGAGATATCTCTAACTAGAAACATTTTCTGGAGGCAAAACATGTTTCAAAACGTCATGAACAATATAATACTACATGCAAAATATAAATTCATTACATCAGGTTGTTTTTTAGAAAAAAAAATTTAAAGTTGAACATCAATTGGTGAACGGACTATAGTTGAGTGGAGAAACTCGATATTACTCAAATCTGAAACCTTTGTGAACATTTTCTGCCGACAGCTGATATTTTCTACCACGAGTCTTTCTCAAATACGCTCTTCTTTATCTCACCTTATGTCTATGTCAGTAGATTCACACTTTCTCTACCTCTCTTATTCATATATACACACAACTTTTCACCTGAAGTGTTTTTAAAAATCTTACCTGTTTCAAATGTTCACTTTTTCTCCGTTCTAATCGTCACTCATCATTTAATCCGCCCGGTTATTATTTATGCTATTGTGTCATACGTTTTTTTTAAACACATCTCTTAATGTAGTGTTATACAGTATAGCCGTCGCATTAAGGGACAGATCCCTAGCTGTTTTACTTCCGTAACCTCAGGCCCCTCTTACATTCTCCGTGGAGAGAGACACCTTTTCCCCGGGCCTATAAGAGATGTGTACTCAACGGATTCCCATTATTCCTGTATTTGGAGAACACCACTGTTCTAATGTGTCAAGGCTCGCTCGTCTAGACTCAAAAGTCGGTCAGTTCATTGACAGACAAGTCAATATCACAGGAACCAGGCGCAGTTGAATGGAAACCCTCGTATTACAACATACGGCGGGTGATGTACATTTTAATACCGCACCGATACCTTTGTTCTAAACCATTATGGTTTAGACTACACTGGAAGTAGCCAAACATATATGTTATATTTCAAACATGTTTACATAACACAGATTAGACAGACGGACGGACGTACCTGAAGACTAATCAGCATAGTATTGAGACGAAAATCTGTTTGTCCTATAATAACATCAGCGTCCGCCTAATGCTGTTTGCAATTTCAAAGATTGCGGCTGTGTGCTTTCTTCATGCGATTTTGATGTGTTGGTTTAGATTTTTTTCTTTTTATTTCTTCCGTCAGCCCCATTCAGTTTTAATAATTACTTTGAATAATTATTGATCACACATGAAGGGTCACTTTTTTTCGAGTTGGCATTTCTGAAAATCATTTGCTGAAAACACTTTTTTTTTTTTGAAGATTCTTTAGTAAAATCTAATTTCTGTAGTAATTTTCAACGATCTTGTTTTTTAGCCTGCAAAGTTTACGTGTGTTCCAATTTAACGCGCCATGCTTTCAAAACATTCGTTGCAAGCACTGAATCGTCACATACAAAACAGAATCTGCTACTTGAATGTCGAGTCAGTCTTACGTAGCTCTGAAACATCGAGAACAACAAAGTTAGCAAACAAGAGATTGCATGTCATAAATGTGTGCTTGTGTTGTATAGAAGGATTGAAATGGTATGACAAGACCATCTACGTGGAACTGATGACAAGAACCAGACAGGTGCCAGTAGAATAAGAGATAAGAAATAAAAAAATTAAAAAAAAATTTAAACACAGGCTTTTAATGCACTAAAAAGCCACAAATAATTTTTCAAGGAGTTTATAGCTTGCAGTCAAAAAATGTAACATGAAATTGACAAAAAGCGTGGGGCGCTTAAGCGCTTATCATATATTTTATCCATAAGTGTGTAATGAAGTATAAAGCAGAAGTTAATTTCATGTAGAATCAGCGCCCCAGGCTTTTTGTCAATTTGATGTTACATTTTTTGACTGCAAGCTATAAACTCCGTGAAAAATTATTTGTGGCTTTTTAGTGCATTAAAAGCCTGTGTTTAAAATATTTTTTTTATATTTTTTATTTTCTTCTTTTTAGTGTTATTTTGTTGTTGTTTTTAAATTTAAGTAAAATGTAATCGATCCGCTAATGACATTATCAGTTTACGATAAACGTCCAGAGCACAGAAGGCGGATTTCATTATTCAGTATATTACACGGAAAGTCAATTTTTTTTAAAAAACAAATTTTGATAAGAGTTGTAAATTACATTTTTTTTAAAATGTAGTTGTCAGTTGTGTGTATGTCTGTGCACACGCATGCGATAGTGTGTGTGTGTGTGTGTGGAAAGGGGGAGGGAGAGAATATTTCTCTCAAGAGAGACAATCTTGTTGGAAAGAGTACATCTAGATTATTTGCAGTTATCGCCCAGTTCACAGATGATACAATACAAACAAACAAAATTAATTTTAATTTTATTCATTTTATTATTTTTACGACTGATTATTGTATTGTCATGGAGAATACACAACTATGCCAAGTTTCAGAGCTATTGTTCATCTGGAAGTGATTGAAAAATCGATTGCAAGATTTTGAGGTGACAAAAGAGTGACTTGCGTTGCAAGTTAAAGAAAATCCTGTAAAAAAGACACTAACGATGCATTGGAAAAAAAAAGCCTTTTTATCGCATTACAAGGTAGTTCTTGTTCTCAAATCCCCAGGGTAATTAAAAGGTAGAGGGCCATCAAGTAACTCATAGGAAGATAACAGCTGACAGACAAAAATGGATATATCTTTTGAGCAGATGGCACAGAACAGGGGAAGGTTTTTGTTTAATTTTTAGTTTTAAGGACTATCTTCATTGCTCACGGACAACTCCATCAGTGCTCTGATCTCCTCCCTTAGATCACACAAGGAGGATATCAGCACAGTGCACGAACTCCGTAGCACCGGCGAGAATCCCAATGTGTGCGTGTGTATAGGAATCACACATTCTATAAATATTTGTGTGGTGGGTAAGTTTCTAATTTTTAAAATTTGAGACTGCAGCGCCCCTTGTGGCCTACACTTTACCATTTCAAACTGCCGTGGGATTTATAAAGGGGGGAGTATGACATCATTAGCACCACTAATTCTGAAAAAAAATTCCATCAATTATATTCCCTCTACTGGGAATCGAATCCAGTACCTTTACAGTTCAAGGCGGATGCCCTACCTCTTAGCCACTCCGACCCCTCAGGAGGGTGTGGCATGGTTTTCTTAAAGAGGCCTATACCCCCTAGAGCGCTGAAGGGCATTGATTGAATGAATGAATGATATCAACAACAGAACACGTGGTAGCATCAGTCGTGTGTTAGATTTTGACAAATTAAATTGCCACAAACTAAGGAGCACTCAATCATTTAATCAGGACTTTTTAATTTTAAGGGCCATCTTCATCGTACACGGAAGCCAACATCAGTGCTCCGATCTCTTTCCTTATATCACCTATATATACGAACTACGTAGCACCGGCGAAGGTCCCATAGTGTGTGTATACAGGAATCATACATTCTAAAAATATTTTTGTGGTGGGTAGGTTTCCTAATTTTTAAATTTTGCCAGGGCATTCGATCTCACTACGCAGGAGATCTGACTACCCAAGAGATCTGACTACCCAGGAGATCTGACTACCCAGGAGATCTGACTACCCAGGAGATCTGACTACCCAGGAGATCTGACTACCCAGGAGATCTCACTACACAGGAGATCTGACTACCCAGGAGATCTCACTACCCAGGAGATCTGACTACCCAGGAGATCTGACTACCCAGGAGATCTGACTACCCAGGAGATCTGACTACCCAGGAGATCTGACTACCCAGGAGATCTGACTACCCAGGAGATCTCACTACCCAGGAGATCTGACTACCCAGGAGATCTGACTACCCAGGAGATCTGACTACCCAGGAGATCTGACTACCCAGGAGATCTGACTACCCAGGAGATCTGACTACCCAGGAGTTCTGACTACCCAGGAGATCTCACTACCCAGGAGATCTGACTACCCAGGAGATCTGACTACCCAGGAGATCTGACTACCCAGGAGATCTCACTACCCAGGAGATCTGACTACCCAGGAGATCTGACTACCCAGGAGATCTGACTACCCAGGAGATCTGACTACCCAGGAGATCTCACTACCAAGGAGATCTCACTACCCAGGAGATCTCACTACCCAGGAGATCTGACTACCCAGGAGATCTGATTACCCAGGAGATCTGACTACCCAGGAGATCTGACTACCCAGGAGATCTGACTACCCAGGAGATCTGACTACCCAGGAGATCTCACTACCCAGGAGATCTGACTACCCAGGAGATCTCACTACCCAGGAGATCTCACTACCCAGGAGATCTGACTACCCAGGAGATCTGACTACCCAGGAGATCTGACTACCCAGGAATCTGACTACCCAGGAGATCTGACTACCCAGGAGATCTCACTACCCAGGAGATCTGACTACCCAGGAGAGACAGAAGACGTTGGAGATCCATTCCTGCTAACCTTCGTTGTGGAGATGGCAGCTGATGATGATGATGATGATGATTGGGAGCGAACCCAGTACCTTTAAAATTAGAGACGGACGCCATACCTCATAGCTACTCCGACCCCCTCCCCTCTTCACCAATACTCTTGACCTCCCCTAGAGTGCATATGCCTTTAACAAACACATGCCAAGTTTCTCCTGTCGCGGGACATCAGCTCAAGGTCTTTTTTCACGTCTTTCTCATAATTTTCATGTCTGTCTCCAGTTCTCTTCTCTGTGTGTACTTAGTTCTACATCTACTTCTCTTACTCTTCTTCTTCTTGAACACTTGCCCCTGACTGACAAAGCAGTCAATGGCCATCACGCCTAGGGGTGTCTTGTAGGGCAGGAACAAATTGTCCCCATTTAGCTCGGTCGGTGGCCATCCTTCATGCCATGCCTCAACTCTGGTTCATTCTTTGCATCTCAGCCTCCACTGTTCTCCGCCAGATTGTCTTTGGTCTGCCTCTCTTTCACTGACCTTCTGGGGTCCATAACATAACAGTTCTGGTGATGGTGGCAAAGTCCCTTCTGAGGACATATCTGCCCACAATGATTGTGTGCATGCCAGTTTGACTGCACTGTGTAAGCAGTTCCTGGTTGTAGATGGTATTCGACCAAAAATTAGAGGATTCCATAACGAGAACATTCTGGTAATGCTATCAACAGGTTTTTTTTCGATGTGTGTCCAACCCATCGCCTGCATCTTCCTCTCATTTCGTTTTTCCATTGGTTCCTTGCTAACACAATGAAAAATGGCAAGTATTATTAAATTTTGCCCGGAGATCAGGGTAACGACTGTTAGAATCCATTTACAGTTCAGTAACGATCAAATATAATACCCACCTACACCTCAAATACACTTTGGACATTCACAAAACGTCTTGTTCAAACAGGGTATAATCGATTCACTTGATGGAGAATCAAGGGTCACAGATGTAAAGGTGTACTCTTCATTAAGTGCTTTTGATTTACGGAATCGATATATAGGCTATGATGGGCGTGTTCAAACTATAGTTTTATTTTTTTGTGTGATTAAGATTGATTTAATTTTAAATGGCGATGCTTTTCACGGCAGATTTTATTTTTGTGTTAGCAGATTGTCTGTTGCCCCAGGATAGTGCATACAAACTACATTCCAGAGCTAGTTTAACAGTACATGCTTTTCGTGATAGCTACATAATTGTACGGTAGGGTGTTTGGATCATAAAAAGGATCCCGTTACACGCCCATTGAGGCAAATTGAGAATATGGTGTTAGGCCCATATTTTCTTGACCATCGGCACACTAGGGGTGATGTGGTCAGCATCACGCCGGCCCCGCCTTTAAACCTTCTCAGAGTTGCTCTGGTACCCAATTCATGAGCTTGGGTCAATGTTGGAGCCGTTTACGGTCTAAAAAATCTCACCACAACTGGGGATCGAACCATTGACCATCGAGCTAGGAAGCCAGAGGTTGTTCATGAGGTTGACAATCTCATTACGGAAAACAAATTTATACTTGCCGATGGAAAAGTTATATTAGCGATTGTGTCTATAAATGTCTGGGTCGTTCCTACTTTTATATTTTAAAACATTGTTTTAAATACAGCTTTGGTAATGGCTAACTTTTTTGGGTGAAAGGGTAACAAATGGAAAGGATATACACGGCTAACAGTGTCACGAAAGGTTTGAGATGTTATAAGAAAGTAAGATATCCTGGACAAACAGATGTATCAGATGATACCAGGATAGTGCCAGGTAAGAGACTGGTCTTTCAAGAAATATCCCCTTTTCTGAAAAGAAATAGGGTATATTGACATCAAAGGTTAGAATTCAGCTGTATAAGCTTCCAGGTGTTGAAAGGATATGTCCTGAAAGTCTATTTGCCCCTTTCGTAGATTCTCCTTTGGTAATATGTGTTATTATTTATTATGTATGTTGGCTAGTTGTTCTAGGGGTATTTATTCTAGTCTATCTATCAATCTAAATTAACTATCCAACAAACTTGAAATTTTAGTTCAAATAATTCAGCAAGTCTGTTGATAAAGTTATTTACAATTTATTTACCTAACCCTGTTCTCTTTTGGTTAGGTAACTTTAAGAAAACTCAAAGGTATTTACAGTTTTAAATAAATAAGCATAGAAACCAAAATTATAAACATAATCTTGTAGTGAAGTTCCCACTGTCTTCCACACTGATGAATAATTATAAATTTACTACAATGTCAATCAGTTTGACGGTGACGGTAGGATGGATTCATAATGTCTTAAAATGCATCATAAGCTGAACTGTTATATAGAGATTTTTATGTTTATTTTATGGTGATATATATATTTTATTTGGATACACTGTTCAGTGGCTATAAAAGGCCACTTAACTGGATATCCAGAAAAAATTCACACTCGTCTGCAGTGGTCGAACAACTCTGTGACTTGTCAGGCAGAAGGACAGTGTTGGCTAGCTACAAGATCATCCTGAGTATTTGCACTTCAAAGTCCATAACGAGATGAAAATTCAGATAATTCGAGTCCTTTGCAGTATACAACGTTTTACAGGATCAAACGATTGTAGGACAAAGCCCTCAGGCAAACACACACAGGCTGTTAGTGGCTTCTATGGTCTGCGCAACAGATGCGGTTGGCAAAGGCAAATATGATCAATGGTTACCGCTTCTTTTAAAGACAGCCTGGTTTGAATGATAATGGCGTCAAATAGCCAAATGGCAAGGCTTTTTGCTCTCTGTTCAATGTGTAAAATATTGTTTTTCAATTATCTTCCTTATTTATGGGACGATTTTTGTCATTTAAAGATGGAATTAAACTGTGGATTATTTTGTGTCGCTCTATCTATAAATTAATTAGTTTGCCCAATGCATTTAAATGTATGCATGCTTTAACTAGCTAAGTTTGACTTATCCTGAAGTAACACAGCTCATTTATTCGATAATTCTATCTTACTAGGATCTTATTCGATAAAGTGTTTACACCTACCTCTAAAGTAACATTCCCGTTGATGAATTACATAATCCTTTCCAGTGGTACTTCTTTAGTTTTTATGAAATTAAATGTTATTGTCCCATCGTTTACACAAAATAGGCCTAGGTTTTAAGCATAGTCAGTTTTCTACAACAATGATAATAAAGGTACGTTTTGATTGGTTCTAGTATCAGAGAGTTCCCCAACTTTGTCGTGCGGTATGGTCAGATTTAGAAAAACGTGTTGTAAGACAGACCCATAACACGACAAACAGGGATGAACGTACGATTGGATGCATGTGTCGTATGTACACCCAGCGAGAGACAGGAACAATTAGCATTCATACCTTTCAACATTTACTGAGGGAGGCTGAGCACCTATGGGTTTGCCCGAAGTGCAGTGATGTCGACTCTGATCAACAGTAGAGATACATGACAAGATTCTGTAATGTAAGGTAACTTAAAGGTAAAGGATCCTTGTGTGATGATGTACATTGATACACCGATAGAATTATTAATTGTAAATATAAACAAATGTAGAAATGGAAATAGTGGAGTTATGAAGTTTCGTCTTCACCCACGCCGCAAGCGCGTTGATTTTAGCAGACCGTATTGTGGAATAGTTGGTACCATCGTTTTCTAGTGTCCTTGAAAAACTATTTATAACATGACACAAAAAGCCTACTCGTTCAGACGGAGTGAAAGAAAGGGAGAGACAGAAAAATGATACCATCTGCACGCGTGGTTTGAATATTAAACCTAGCGAAAACGCGATAGTATCGTTAGCCGTTTGAAAATACGGCACAAATTCAAAATATGTTCGGCAATTGGGTCACGCAAACAACCTTAGCTCTTATAAAACTGACGTATTTCTGACGTAATACGGGAGACTATCGTTTTTAGTTTGAAAATAGCGGTAGAAAGAAGTGAACAAGTGGTAGTTTATAGATTTCAATATTATTGAAGACTAACATGGAAAAAATTATGGAATTTTGAACCATTATACATAGGCTCATAAAACATATATTCGGGTGCCATAGTGTCTCCTGACCAAAAAAATGTTTTCATTTACCCTATAGTCCAACTAACAGCCAAGATATGGTCATAATACTAGACAGTCACAGACACAGTGACAAACACACTGGTGTTCTGACATTCGCTATCGGTAACGTATTTTTGCACGAGTTGTTGAAAAGAGGCATGAGAGGGTAGGGCAAAGTCCAAAAGAGGGGAACGTTAGGACTGAGAGGAAAATGTAATATGATTTGGAGCGGAGTTTGAAAGGGGGAAAGAAATTATGGGATGGCTCAAACTGAAAGAGTTAGGCCAAAACCAAGTCTATTTTTGACGAATACCAAGTTCGGACGGACAGACCGACAGAAGTACACTAACATTGGACCGAAATTGGACCTTAGATTTAAAAATCTGAATTGACAAACTTAGTAGTTAGATCTCATTGGTCGAAACAGTTAAGATTACTGGGAAAGTTGAAGGCTCGGTGCCATTTTCACGAAGACTGTTCATAGAAGCAGGACGCCTGAGAGCTGAGAAGTGTGTCGTGCCTTGAATATAGATATAAGTAATAAAAATTATAAGGGCGCCATAGTCCAGCATCTGAGGTTGTGCTAATTCAACGTTCCTGTGTGTGTATTCTTTGAATTGTGGTAAGACCGAAATTATTAACATTATTAAACTATTAATTATGTTGTTTGACTTGGGTAATGAAGAAAACATTACGACTGTAAGGCGTTGCAGACATTAGGGAGAGGAATATGAAAACTTGTACAAAGTGTTACCTCATTTTATGGAGATGTGCTGAGTTGGTCAGAGAGATCTGATCCAGGTCTTTTAGGTTAAATATTGTATTGTTTGTAAAATTGGTGGATTAGGTATTATGCTAAGACAGAACATAATTTTCGTGTTACAGGGTTTTTGTCTGGCACTAGTCAGGTGCCAGATTCCTGTGTGAAAAAGTTACTCCAGCAGAGATAGAGGTACTCGCTGCCTACCCTATTTCTTTTGGGACAAGATCAACAGTGACTGTTGGCAGATCATACATCTATGTTCAATCCTCCAATGCCAGTTAAGTAAACAAGCCCTGGCCCGAGGAGGATTTATCAACTTTTCCACTTCATAGAACCTGAAAATAAACTATAAATAAAGACTATCTGTCAAGAAATAAAGTGTATCAAGAGAAAAGAAACATTGTGACAAAGACTGGGCGTGATGTTAACACCCCAACCAGCCAGCTCATAACACTTTAGAAATAGCTATAAATTTTACAACACCATAAAAACTACAATATATATATGATTAAGGACAAATTGTCTTCTTTTAGTTAATTAAGTATGACTATTATTTATGTATATATTTAAATTGATCTCATGTGATTTGACAGTCCTAACCAAAAGAATCGTAGGTATAGGACTAATAAAGTTATAGAAAAAATTGTATATTACTAACTTTTAACAACCGGTGTTGGTTGATTTGATCACATAGATTAATATTGGTGTTTGTGTGTGTGTTTGTGTAATTAATTACCATCACACCACACTTGCATTACCCTAGACATTAAACGTAGCTAGCATACATACTAATCAAGAATAGGTCTGATTGAGGTCATAAGGTGCTAGCAGAAAGGTGTCCTGATAACTCAACCCAAACTTTGTTATAATCAGGAACCTTCACAGCTGACCTCATTCAGTACAATAGAAACAAATACAACAACATTTCATAACATCAAAAACCACCACACCTGTTACACGCCCATTGAGGCATATGAGGAATATGATGTTAGGCCCATATTTTCTTGACCATAGGCACACTAGGGGTGATGTGTTCAGCACCATGCCGGCCGCCTTTAACCTTCCCAGAGTTGTTCTTGTACCTAATTCACGAGGCTGGGTCGCCCTCAGAACTGTTTGCGGTCTAAAAATCCCACCCCAACTGGGGATCGAACCATGGACACCGAGCTAGGAAGCTAGTGAACTTACCACTGCGGCTACTGCGGCTCCATCTGTATTGTAAGTAATGATATAAGTATTTGTAACATGTAACTTATGCATAATACAGTAATTTACCAACTGGCTTATAATTCCGTATATCTAGTTTCCCTCCTGTATAGACTTTCTCATTTAATTGTCATATTAGCTGGCACATTTTGAAGGGGAAACTCTTGACGTTATAATGACATGATCTAGAACTCAGGAGTGCCTGTTTATATAGGGGACGCCCCACACAAAGACCAAGACAGCCATCCACATCGTTAGGACATCCATCTTTCGTTAAGACAAACATAGACGGATTTTCTATGTTAGCACGTGACTCATTTCTGTGCTGTTACTGTGCAGATAAAGTACTCTTAAAATTGATTTTAGCCGATGATTCAATATCCTGTCCTGACATGAAATGTGAAGAAAATAAATATGTCTGGAGAAATTACTTCCATGAAGAGCAAGAACCAAACATACAAAAAAAATAAAAAATAAAAAAGAAGCAGAGAAACCACGGAGGAGATAGTTAAATAACCTAAATCGCAATAATAATGGGAGGAAAAAATCATAATTCTTACGACCACAGCTGAAAAATAATCGAATATAAATACTCTCATGACGATACAAGAGTGTGTCACCAGAAATATGATGTGACTTATTTTTTAGTTTAATATGAGCGTAGTTTGGATGTTTCAAATCTCTGAGCTCTCTTGGTAGGTTACAGATGACCGACGGCGAGGAAATTTTGCACACGACCCTCAGTCGTGGTATATTTTAAGTTTTTTTTTTTCCTGTCGTCTTCTCTTTTTACACATTCTGTCTTCTTCTACCTCATCAATCAATCAATCAATCAATCAATCAATCAATCAATCAATCAATCAATCAATCAATACCCTTTAGCTCCCCGAGGAGCATAGGCCTTCAACAAACACATGCCTAGTCTTCCTGTCCCGTGCCATCCGCTCAAGTTCTTTCCATGTTTTCCTTATCATTTTCACCTCTGTTTCCAGTTCTCTTCTCCATGTGTTTTTGGTATACCTCTGCCTCTCTTTCGCTGTGGATTCCAGAAGAAGGACTGCCTTGTAATACTGTCAATAGACTCCCTCAGTGTGTGTCTTATCTACCGCCAGCGACATCTTCTGCTCAACTCTTGTTCCACTGGCACTTCTTCCTCCTCATTAACTCATTATTTTTATATTTGTGTTGTTTCGCATTACTTTTCTCTTCTTAGCATTTACTTTTTTACACTCGGAAGCAGCAGCCATTGTATGTAGCCGTCTCGCGCCGTCTTATCGCCGGACACGCTAGAACTTAGCAGATTTAACATGTAGTACCCATTTTTGATTTATTTTACCTTGTGTCATACTTAGCTCTCGCTTTCTTTCCTTTCCCTGACGAAATTCTTGTGGCCGCAACGTTGGATATTTTCTTTGCGTTTTGTCTTAGTAAGACGAATCACCATTTTTCGATATTTTAAATATCCATCCACTCTATATTCTAAGCTATCAAAATTTGAAGGAACCTTGATTGACCCGCCATACAAAAATTTAAACCAAAAAAGTTCAGAACGTTTGCATGATTACAGTTGTGAAAGGAATCACAAAACTTGGTGACGTCACGAAATTGTGAGCAGGACAACAGAACGTGGTGTCCTTGTACACACAAATTGTGAACACTGTTACGTGGATGTCATCAAGACAACAATATAGAACATTTCTTGTTAAAATGTAAGAGGTATGAACAAATGAGAATACCAATATTAGATTATTTGCAGGCATCAAATTTACCCATAAATGTAGAAGAGTTGTTAAGAATAGACAGACCTAGGGAACTACATAATTTAGTCAAACAGTACTTAACAAGACCAAAAGTTAATATATAGTAATTTGGAAGGTGAAGGTCTGAAGCTGTTCTTACAATACATATGACTTATGGCAAGTGAAAGTCAATTAAATATTTAACTGGAAACACCAGGTCTTTATACCTCACACCCTGAATATTATTTTTGTTTGGTGCTTTTGTTTGGTTTTCTTTTGTTTTGTTTTATCTCGTTTTTTGTTTGTTTGGTTTTTTTTTAACATGCAAGCAAAATTGGTAATTTTGCTTTGCCATATTTTCAGTGTGATGCCACTTTCCGGTATCGGCAGTTCTTCAACTAATTTGGAATTAAAAACAATATATATCCTAATTATAACCCATCAGAGGTTGAACGGGATATGTTTCATTATTTAAAAAAAATACAAAAACAAAACCATTGTTATAGCTTTATGGCAATTCGTAGCGTCAGGAGCAACAATCTAACTAAAGATTTTATTCATGAATTTGGTAGCAGTAATGAAATTGGACCACTGTCGTATCGATAGGTTGTTAGTTATTTTGGTCCCGACTGAGTAGAGTGGATGGTGATAAGTACATGAAAAAAAAGGTGTGAGAAATAGATTTTCACGGGGGAATAGCTTAAGGAGAAGATATGTTTCTGGAATGAGTAGGTTTCTCTATTCCAGCCTATCTACACGACTATAATTTAGTACAAGACAACCTTGCCCTCCTCATACATATAAATATAAGTTTAACTACACACACACAAAGCTATGTGACAGAAAAGACACACAAACGTGAAAAACTACGGTTAATTGGGTATGGGTCTGACCAACACGCAAAGTTAAGTTTCTTTTGTTGTTTATTATCATTTAAACTTGACAACATCAAACATCTAAAGAAAGATAATAAAAAAAATCAGATTTACAAACACATCAAAATAACAGAATAAATGTGGATAAAAGAACCCAAAGAGTTAATAACCCAAAGGTCAAAGGTTAGCACTATGTTACAGAATAAACAGTAAAGAAACAATTTCCTACGAAATGCTACCCAGTAAAGTAAACAAGTTAAGCAAATTCCAATGTTGGTAAAGTTCCTGTAATAAAGAAAAATATTCACTCTCTCTTTCATACAGTGGCCACTCAATCACGCTTACCAATTCTTGGTGATATGCTTTGGAAATACAATTATCCTGAATATAAAATTGCCAGGTTTTATTTGTCAAAAAGGCCCCAGTCCATCCCCTAACAAGTCAAGACTAGCAAGGTGAACGCTAAATCTGGTGTGGCTTTTTCCTGGATGAACAAATGTCACCGCGAATAGTTAGTGTAGCAAAACTTGCTCTTGAGGTTCACAGTTAAAAAGAAGGAAAATACTTCCAGTATTAGGAAACATCTGGTTGCTAATAATGTTACAAATGATGATGATGATAATCCTATCGGCTGGCTCTATGGAGAGTGCCGATTCTGAAACAGCGTAACTTTCTGGATAAATCCGCCGAATACGACTGTCAGAAGTCGGGAGTATAGTGTTTGTATACCCCAGTGGGCTGGTAAAAATTGGAAAATATCTGCGTATGGTAAAGTCTAGTTAAATTTACAAGTTAAAATGTTTCTCATGTATCATTGGCCAATCCTTGTTCACAAATGAACTTGGGGACGCACAAGCCAAGAAAAGACAACATTAACCGATCAGTAAATGAAGAATAGAAGACCGCTGGATGCCCTTCATGGACTGATTAAAGTTAAACGGGACAGGAGTTTTCCTTTACGCCTATACGGTCAGTTTTCGCTAGCGCTGAGATTTCAGGTTGGATGGAGGTATGTACTCTCCCTGCCTCTATCTCGCGCTTTAACGATCAGCGTATAATGTCAATTATTATTTAATTATATATATATATATATATATATATATATATATATATATATATATATATATATATATATATATATATATATATATATATATATATATATATATATATATATATATATATATACGCCCTTACACAAAGTATCGCCTGTCTTTAATAATATTAAATTGTCGGCGTCTGATAGTTTAGTCGTATGATATTAAATAATAGGCACTTATAAATACGCACAATGAAATAAACTGTGAATTCTTTTCTGTCATTATCAGTCGCGCCTAACATAAAATCAGTCAACTAAAACCGTCTCTTCTTGTGTTAGAGAGCAGGTGGTGAAAATTAACATTATAACTGAACATCTGGTATGAAATAGCTACGCGTTATTTATTTCACTAGTTTTACCAGCTAGAAAATCTAAGTGAATTATAAAGGTACGCTAACACTGTTAACCACGTAAACACTAATTTATATTACAGAATATCGGAATGAAGATCCCCACGAATGCTATTAACACATTTAGCGAAATGGTTCTAGAACTGCGTGATTAGACTATTCAAAAATTCTGAGTGACAACTGATAGCAAGTTTAAGAAAACACAGGTTATATATCATCATGTTTCTCTGATCTATAGATGATGTTAATTATCACACTATTGTTTGTACCGGAGAATCATGAACAGAGTTCCCCAGATAAAAGCTTACGCCCTTCTTTCGTTCGGGCGTTGCTAATCGACATCAGAAGAATTCTTACGTCTAACGGGTCTTTTTCTGCCTTCCCTCTGTGTACGAACTTCAAAGGGTCTTTGATTCTTCACGTGCGGTCTGTCAGGTAACGTATGATTGACAGATAAGCTCGCGTGAGAAAACTCGGTAAACGAACCTGATTCGCTACCTGTTATGACTGGCAGGTCATGAAAGTGAAAACATTGTGTTAGCTCGTGTTAAACACAGAAAAAGAGGTAGGACTAAAAGTGAGTAAACACAGACTGTAAATGCATGGTTTTGCTAGCAAATCATAGGACGCTACGAGGTCACAAACCTGTCAGATTACTGTAGGCTGTCTTTCCATTAAACGTCACAACCACTATAACTTATATTTTTCCTTAACATGTTCTACAACATACTGTGGGAGCCGCGCTAGCGTAGTGGTTACAACACCGCTCTGGCGACCGGGTGATTCAGGATCAAACCCGACCGACGGCATTTGAGGATTTTTCGTCGACCGGGAATCGGACTGGATTAAATAGAGACCTGGAGAGAACATTTGAAGGAGTGTCGTCGACCAGGGATTGGCGGCTCCTGAGCCGACCCAGCTCTAATGGGTAACTCCGAAATCGGCGAGTATCTGCCTGAATGGCGAGGGACACCTGTCTCTGTACAAGAAAAGGGATACTCACGTAAAATCAATGTCAGGTTAGACATTAATAATAACCTGAGATTTCGCCTTGAGTATTAGCGGGCGTACGAAAAAAAAAAAAATACTGTGACATGGACAACTTATGCCAAGCAAGAAAGAAGGCTCAATACCTTCCAACTACGGTGTCTACGCCACATCCTCGGCATTTCATGGAAAGAGAAAGTGACAAATGTTGAGCGGTTGTCACGTGCTGGCCTTCAAATTATGTTTACACTGCTCAGACAGCGCAAACTACGCTGGCTTGGCCATGTCCGTCGCAGGGAAGATGGTCGCATCCAGAAAGATATCCTCTACGGACAACTGGCAGATGGTAAAACCGTAGCTCAGATTCAAAGATGTGTGCAAGAGAGACATGAGGGCACTGGACATAAATTCAGCAACTTGGGAGGATGAAGTTGCCGATCGCACCAAGTGGCGATGCTATCTGCAGCGCCACCTCAGATTGGGCGAAAAAAAGCTCACACAACAAGCAGAAGAGAAGAAAAAACGTCGAAAGGAACACCAGGAAAATAAGCAGCTGAGGGCTGTCACCTCAAGGGCGCATTCCCATAGTCAGTTATGACTGAAGGGACTATTATTATTATTATTATTATTATAACATACTGTGTATCATTTTCATATCAGCAACACTTCTTCTACACATAACGAAAATCCATAAACATTTCACTTCTCTTCTTTCACCTGTCCACTCCAAAGAGGCATAGACCTTCAACAAACTTATGCCAAATCTTCCTGTCACGTGACATAGACCTTCAACAAACTTATGCCAAATCTTCCTGTCACGTGACATAGACCTTCAACAAACTTATGCCAAATCTTCCTGTCCCGTGCCATCAGCTCAAGGGCTTTCCATGTCTTCTTCATCTCTGTATGTCTGCCTCCAGTTCTCTTCTCCATGTGTTCTCTCTCTCTCTTACCATGGCGATTCCAGAACAGGGATTGTCTGGTAATGCTATCAACAGGGTTTCTTACTGTGTATCCTATCCATCTCCAGCACATTCTTCTCATGTATTGTTCCACTGGCGCTTGTCTAGTTCTTGTTATTAATTCCACGTTAAAGATTTTTTAGTACTTATTCTACAAGATATTCTGTGAAAATGTTTTCATATCGGCAACACTTTTTCTACACATAAAGATAAACCTTACACATTACAATAAAGAGCGATAAATCTGATAACTCTAAATATTATTGTTTCACTTGAGAGTTTTGGATTGACTTTTATACTTTTCAACATATTTTTTCGTCATTATTATTAGATACTGTTAATATGAGTACGGATGCAGCGAAAATTCGATTTGGTATCGAATAGTGCATTCAATGAGCAATTGGTATTTGACCGAATAGTATGCTACAATCGATTACGAATAGTCGGCAACACGTTTTCAGACAACAGATGTCTTTTCGCAGAGAATGTTGAGAGACTTAGTTTTTGAAAGCGAATGTGTGTTTCAGGCAGCAATGACGTTTGAACTGAATTTAAAAAACTGATTAGTGGTTAGTTAGTAGCATTAAATAGTTCCAAGATATTTGCCCCATATTTGTAACGCTGTAAAACTTTGAAACGTCACGTGTTGTGGATCCAATACCATAATTCCCGCCGGTAAAGTACTTCGAGAGTTGCGTGCTTTCTGTGCTTCTCTATGGTGCGGAATGCTGGAGAGTCACAGAGAAGGAAATGTCAAAATTGTCCTCTTTTCACACAACATGCCTAAGAAAAATTCACCGCATCTTTTGGCCGAATACCATCACCAACCAAGATCTGCTTACTCGGAGCAAGCAAGAGGACATGCCCACCATCATAGCTGGCAGACGCTGGAGCTGGGTTGGTCATGTCCTCAGAAGAGACCCCGATGCCATCACAAGAACAGCTATGTTTTGGACCCCTGAAGGAAAGCGAAAGAGAGGCCGACCAAAAACAACTTGGCGGAGGACTGTGGAGGCTGAGATGCAAAGAATGAACCAGAGTTGGGGCACTGTACGAAGGATGGCCACCGACCGTGCAAAGTGGAATCAATTTGTTGTTGCCCTACAAGACGCACTAGGCGTGATGGCCACTGACTGCTTTGATGGTCGGTGGTTAAGGATCGAAGAAGAAGAAAGTACTTCGGTCTGTCGGTCTGTCACACTTTGCACACCATCGTTCGCGAACTTTTTCCTATTTTGAAGAGAGTACTATAACTTTCGAGCACAGCTAAGGGGTGCAACTGTGGTTGAAAGTTAGACAATAATTGTATTGTTTCCCCTTGTATGTACTCTCGCGAAAATAGCAAAGTGTGACGGTGTGCATTAAATCAACAGACAATCAAGATACTCTTCTGTCCAGTTTCATTCGGGAAACGTATTTAACTCATCAATTTTCTTAAAAATAACCATAAAATGTAAGTTGTTTTATTGTTTCTTCAAGACAAAATTTTAATTTAAAGTATTGCAGACGTTATTATGGATCAAAATGATAAGTTGGCTAAAAGGAAGAGACGATCGCGTCATTCACAGCGAGCAAGCGAGACTATAGAAGAAGCAGCAATGTAATACAGTGTAACAGAAACAGCACACTATAATTAAAAAGCTGCCAATTTTGGCGGGTTGTTGCTATTTACTTTATAATTAATAGAAATGTCAGTAGACCTATTGATCACAATATTTTATGCCAAACTGTCACTCAGTGTTCGTATTCGTATTCGGCCGAATAGTTAACGTCCTCTATTCGTTTTCGGCCGGATAGTAAAAACAACTATTCGGTACATTCCTAAATGTACGAATGTTGTTACTATACTTTTACGACCATGCATTATTTGAAATTAATCTATAACATGCAAGTAGGAATAAATGAATACTGTATAAAAGATGAGAGAAAGAAAAGACAGAATGTTAAACGGGCCTGCGTGCCCAATTCTCAACCCATTGAAAATAAAGTTCGTTCTCTCCCATTTATTCACTCTTCATTCCTTAGCCCTTGACAAACCCACTTCAATTCTTCCCGTCTGTTTCGCTGTGGCCCTTTTTTCTACTGGCGTCAATCCATCAGCTTCTCCCCCCAATCGACAGCCTCTTAAGATTCGGTTAGGGCTCATGATTTTGTAACTTTTCACAACACGGAAAGCCCCAACGCTCATTAGCATGCCGTGATTACACTGCAAACAAACCGTAAAATTGGCTAAACATGGCAATAATATTCGACCCATTTGCTGAAGAAGCATGCCGACATGCTTTTGCTACACAGAAAACTTCACGGATATGTTTTTTTCCCCCCTATAATGTTTTTTCCTCCTCTGTAAATATCTTAAAACCTGCAATTTAAGTAAATAATTTGTAAATCATAGAATAATACCATGTTTACTTAACGTTGATTCTGAAGTTGTTCCGTATGTGTAGCTCCGGTTTTGTCCAGTTTATTTTAAATTTCCTTAAATATTTCAGTTCCAGAAATCTCATTAGTGCCGGTAGATTGTTGTATTTGCACGCTGTATAAATTTTGAAGGATGGAAAACATTTGCAATTTTATTTAATGCTCTTAACCCCCCCCCCCCCCCCCCTTCCGCCCCTCCCCTTCCCCCGGGAAAAAAACAGACATGCTTATGGAAATGTGATGTTTAGATTAAGCGTAAGAAATATATTTCACGACGACATATATTGCAGATAAAATAGACATATTTCTTTGTAAGCTGATTAAAATATGTTTAATTAAAACAAGCAATCATTTTATCCGCATCTTAAACACGATTTAGAAATTTGCATGCTATATTTTAAATTCGAAATTTAACGATGCGTATTATGTCATCATCATCATTATCATCATCATCATCTCTTTCGTCGTTTTTTACGGAGCACGGATCTACAACAGCAGATGGCCTCCTTGAGAGAGAGGTCACATCAAAGTACACGCCCTTGTAGCCGTGGTTTCTGTAACAATAAGTGTTTTTTAACATGATCAGGTTGCCAGTCATATGACCACTTACATATTAGTCGCTTTTTGACGTCATGTCTGAGGGAGAAGTAGTCTTCTTTGTTTTATCTTCTCAGAGACCCCCCGGGCACTACATGGGCCAGGAAGAAACATCATCATCATTACGTTCCTTCTCGCTCCTTATGAAGAGTGGAGCCGCCACTGCAGCTGGTCCCACGTACTGGAAACCTGCACCAATCTTTCACGTCATCTTGCAGCGGTGTTTTCTGAAGCAAATTTGTTTAACGATGAGGTTGCCAGCCTCACGCACAACCTCAAATTAGTCGCCTGGTACGACATGCCTGAGGGATCAATTGTACTACTCCTTCTTTGTCAAGTCACAGACCCCCAAAAACTTCATGGGGCGGGAAAAAAAACATATTTAACATTTGAGAAAATAACGGCAGTGCACAAATGTGGCAACACCGGATGTTCCTGTATACAATGTTCCTGCTACTATTCTCACTTTTCTATCATTTACTAGAGACAGTATTAAGGTCTTTGTCTTGTGTAATCTGGCCTATACTGTTAATAGGAACAACTGCAGACGTTTTTGCGTCTTTAACTAGTCTGGGTCGTCCCTAAGTACAGATCATGCCAATGACCTCTGTCCACGAAGCACTATTTTTGTGGTGCCTAGTTGGCAGAGAGGATAGTAACGATTCGCTCCCGTAATTAGGCGGTGGTGTCGTTCGGAAGGTCCTGGGTTCGATTCCTCGTAAGCCTATCATTTCTGTTGTTTTTTTTTTGTTTTTTTTTCCTGTTGTCTAGTCGTCTACTTCTTTATTTCTCACGAGTGCCTGAAACATACCTTTGTGCATTCTTTATTTATTTATTTACTGTTTACAGTCCTTGGGTTTCCCCTCCTTATTTGTTTAAATGTTCCTGCTAACGTTGTCTAGAATCCATTGAGCACGTAGTATGACTGAATGTTTAACACGTCGTTTAGGATATTGATGCGTGCGCAGAAGAATATAGGCCCCTCTGCAGTAGTGATCCAATAGTGGCTCAAAACCTAGAGTATCTAATGTGAGTCTTCAAAGGTGTCTACCTTCGAACAAATTACTCTTGGCAGAGTTGGAGATAGAAGGATAATAATGTTTCTACCTCGAGGGGGTCTTCACAAGATATTTCAGAAGTCAAGAACAATGCTGAATGCGTCTGAGCCGCCGCCTTTTGTGAAGATGTATATTGTATGATTTAGCTCGGTCAAGCCCCCAGCTGATTTAATTCTGCGAATTTCCTCTTATTATTCTTATATTTGTTCTTAATGGCTCTTCAAATGTAGATATAACTAGATATATTAAAATCCGGATTCACAAGTGTGCAGTTCCCTCTGTCATAATTAATTCAACTACGAATTTGTCAAAATCAACATATACAAATTTATTGACCAATTACTGTGAAACAAATGTAAGTAAATATGACTGGTGATTATGAAAAAATAAGTTTCGTCATTGAAACTGGGTTTTAGGACTGGAATACAGTTCTTTGGTTTTGGCCTGTTAAAAATGGGACTTGCCAAAATGTTGAAGTACCGATGCTGCTTTTCCGTAGATTCGTCTCTGTGGTAAGGGGCACGATTCCTGATCCGTTCAGGTAGTAACCTCTCCTGGTCTAGGCAAGAATCTTCAAGTGTCGATCTCAAGCTTTGAACCACAGGCAAGTAGTACAGCAAATGAACTCTCCGGGTCGTACTGCAAATAGTCGGGTCGCCTCGTACTGGTACCACAATCCCAATAGGGTTGATATATTTCTTGCTTAGTAGAATAGTCTTGGCAACTTAACACAGATGCCTCGAACACACGTCTGGGGTATTAATTCTATTTCAGAATCCCTCTGTGACTTGTGAGTGGTCCTGTAGAATTCCAGGTTCCGTATTAATATTGGCGAGTTTTCTGCTGATGTACAGATATGCTCTTAATACTTTTTATCCGGTCGTATAAATTCAGAATCCAACTCTATTCTTTACTGTGGCAAGGTCCAAGCTGTCTACGTTGATGTTTTCTAGAAGGCAGTGCCGTATGTCAAACTTTTGCTACGTTATATCGTACGTTCCCGGCCCTCGCTTCCACCTGGCGTTTTTGACAAAACTCCCAATCATAGTGATTGTTTATTCGCGCCTCAAATGTCAACCAATACATTCAAAGTACATATTATGAAAACTTTTCCTCATGTAGTATTCTGTATGACTCAGTCGTTTGAAAATTTCAAACAGTCATCCTCCGTATATGGAGTTGCTACATCTGACAATTATTGGTAATGTTTACATTACAAATTCTTACATTTATCCTGATCATAACCAGGTTGTCTGGAAGTTTCCTTACATCATTCGTGTCTGTACCTGCCACCAGATTGCTAATTGACCGGCACTTCTTATGTAAACATACACGGGGCTACTCCAGGAAAATGACCTCGCTAGCCAAGCTGGGCTAATGAGTATCAGCTCTCGGGTAAACAAACACGACACGAAATGTATGGAAGGAGTATAAACATTCACACGAAAAATGCCAATTACCTGTCGGAAGGTAGGGAATTAGAATGTGTTAACAATTAAATAATCCATGTAATTCAGTACGCACAACAAGTGTAGTTAACTACTGCCGGAGAGGAGAAGAGAGCGCACAAATTATGTCACAAATACACACGTATGTAGTTTTAATACTAAACTCTTGATTTTTGTACATTTCTAATACAATTTTATTTCAAAATGTTTGAGAGAAAAAATAATTGGAATTTTATATATAAGAAGATATGCGTAATTTGCTGATAAATTTTAAGGAGTATAACCTGTTGATAGCATTACTAGGCAGTCCTTGATCTGGGATTCCCATCTGCCATTGGTCCGTAGACGATAACTTTCAGGATTGTGACCATTTTCCATGCTGAGGACTTGGCCAATCCAACGTAGTAAGCGCTGTATAATAATATACATGCTACAACTTCCGGCTATGACAACCTTTGGAACCTACTATAAATAAATGACATATTTATGTGCTCACGCGTCTCTCCTCCTCTCTTAATTCTTTTTTTTTTTCATCGTCTTCTTCGTATTCGTTGTCCTTTCCGTGTTCTCCTTTCACTGCTACGAGAGCTATCAAAGCTTTTGTTGAATCTCATTTTGTTTTTGACCACGCGTTTTTAATTAACCCCGCCCAATTCTTCTCTCTTGAGCTCTTTAATGATGAGCCGTTCTTCCATTTCTTTTTAATGGTCTTCTTATTAACGTTATTGCTAACTGAATCTTTCTGCTGAAAGCACAAGTGGTTTTTTTTCTTCTCGTTTTCGTGAAGGAGAACTTTCGTTTGAGAAGGCTAAAAAGTACGTTTAACTTGTACAGTCTCGTTTCTCGCATCATGCACGCCCTTTTAAAATGTAGTCCCTTAGCAGATACTGTCGTAGGGGCAGTGAACTGTTAGAGACTTCACTATACTAGGTTCAGTATCGAGAGGTGGGGTGACCAGTTCGATTCCTCGTTGCCTTTTCCTTCATTAACTTGAGTGCAAATTCAGGTACCCATTTACAGCTGGGTAGGCTGAAGCGTGTCGAAACCGTGAATCGAACCTGGTACCTTTGCCATGAGAGACCAGCGCTCTAAACACTCTGTCAATCGGACGCTCCACGCCTTATTAAAGAGGTAGAACTAAAATCTCTGTCAATATAGACACAGTAAGAAAATAATATATAATTCAGTAAAACGTATTGTCGAAATCAATAGCTTTACGCCTTGAGTTTAAAATTTCAAATGGTGGGCTTTTTTTTTGGATGGGTTATAATAAGGATATATAATGTAGTAAATTCAAGTTAATAAATGTGACAAAAAGGTTTGCGCACGTACTTGTATGCCGGTCTTTCTCTCCTTCATCGTCCTTTCATTTGGGTGCTTTATTCATAACTGTCATTCGCTCCGGCAGTTTCACCTCATTTCTTCATTTTCCTCATTCATCGTCCTATTCTTCGGCATATTTTATGCCCTACATTTTTTGCTCTGAAGCCGCTCCCAGACTTGTTTACGTTTCACCAGGTGAATTGTATTATTGTCGAGGTTAATTAGACCGGTCGGCGGGTAATACGTTTATCACTTGAGTCACCTAGCCACCTTTGATTGGGACGATCTGTGTTTACCCAATGTGGACGCGCACGATCGATGAAAAGAACGCCATATTGTCTGTCGGAGAGATCCGTCTGGTGCATTCTCGAGAACACAGGATATAATTAGATAATCGCTTCCGCTGGCCCGTCTTGGTATCAATATTATCGATAACCTGTCTGGGGAGATTATGTTGGGGCAGGAATGAGTTCATGGATTTGTCTGTGAGTTTACATAAAGATGCAAGCGGAAGTATTACAGCCGCATTAGAAAGAGGTCACGCGTTGGAATTTTAAAATGTATTATTTTAAAACACGCGGGGGATAATATGATTTAACACCCCGACCCAAATAGTCTAAAGAGCTTACAATTGGCTTAATTGGAGACCCGGAATAGACTTTGACTTCCAATGGCAAATTCGTCGGAAGTACAATCTAGGATTTTGAACTGAGAATGGGATATATAACCTAGATAAATCGGCGTCACAAATCAGACTGCATCGCCACGTCAAGCTAGCAATTCACCAGAACCAGAGAAGGATCGGACTAAGAATTCCAAAACTATAACTTTGAAACTTAAAAGTAAACCCGCATTTTTAAAAACAAAGACTGGATACTTAATGGACCAAGATCGACGTATTTGGGCAACTTTAAAACTTAAATAGTAAACCCTTATTTTCAAATACAAAGACAGGAGATCTAAGGAATCAGATCACCTGTCATAAAAGGAATACTAACATTTCCAGACCAAGTGATTCGAAAGCATCAACGTGCTGTGTACATTCTAAACTGTGCCAGGAGATTGTGTTCCCAAAAGTTACTTTGGGGTAAGTGTAAACATTTATTTTACATATGTTAATTTGACAGGTTTTCCTTGCTAAGTGGTTATATATGAGGCTGGCTGTAACTGTCTTTTTTTCCTTGTTGAGGTGATCACTGGCCCAAGACAGTATACATGTTGTTAGATGTGTAGTGCGAGCGTATGATGAATTGAGTGTGGGTGCGAATGAAGACGCGAATGTGTTTAGGCTCGTATAGATGTAGATCCTGCAACCCATACTCTCACATGCAGTAATCAAGGATGCTTTGACACTGCAGGCATGTTTCAAGACATTTATTGACGGGAACACACATAGTATCAACAGGAACAGTCAGTGTAACAAGGTCATGCTGACCTGACATCGATAGGTATACATTTGGCATTCAAAAAGGTAAACATCAGAATAGACGTGCATGGTCAATAGCAAAGTTCTTCAATAATGACAGTTCGTAGCGTCGCCCTTGGCGTCTCTGACTAAACGCGTCAGATGCCTTAGTTACTATGACACATAGATGCAACTTGGCACTCCCCGCCAATTGCACATATCAGGCTGTAGTATAATAGCCGGAAGCACAGGCCTCGTTCTGACGTCGGCCGTGTACTTCTGTTAAATAGGTTATCATCAACCCTGCAGTAATACTTATTGTAGATAGAAGTTCCGCCAATCTGCGGCTCCCACAATATATCTTCGTCACTGGATTTCTGGACAATATAAGACTAACAGTCTTGGATGGCTACCTCGAGCACAAATATATAAGTTCTGAAATGGCGGATCAGTGAGCTACTGTTCACCCTAGGTAATCCTTTACATGTTCTGCCACCGAAAAGCGTAATAATGCATAAAGGTCGGTATTACCTGGCAAATGAATCCTCAGAACATCACAAGGAATTCTGTCGTCATCCCGACGCACAGAGATTCACTGGGGAAAACTGCCATAGCAGTTACTTCGAAGATTCTCCCCGAAAAACAATGGACTCTTGGTCCCTTCAGAAAAACAGGACCTCCCGGCTTCCCGGAAGTATATCTCACTCCCGCTTAAAAAACCTCCCCTAGGCCTACGCCGAACTGTCAACCTCTGACCCTAAAGGTCAAACACAATGAATGAATAAACAAGGGAAGACAACCCCTAATCAACCTGACATCGCAGGTAAAGACACAATTATTCTTATGATACAAACATAAGCAAATAACTTGACAGATGACTCCGTCGAAAATGACAGCAACATTACTACCACCCCCCTGTAAAAAAAAAAAAATGCATTTTTTTTTTTCTAATATGTTCATGAGCAAGATAGCACCAGTATCACTTCTGTGCTCATGCAAACAATGAACCTAATATCAGGTACAATAGAAGAGGGTACAAATCATCTCTCAACATAGGAGAAAATATTTCCTTTAAGCCAAACAAACTAAGGGATACCATTCAAGAAACCTAAGTTGCTGGCAATACCAATCATATATCAAACATTACTAAATAATATAATCATAGCAATATACAAATGTCAATGCTATTTTAGCAACATATCACTGATGGATGGACAAAATGAAATTTTTTGAATTATCTAAACATCATCCAAATACATTTGTATTACAACATATTATGATATTAAGGACAGACCTAAGTCTGAAAATATATCAGGAAAAACTAGGACACAAGATTTAACTGGAATCATGTGGGCATCTAGACAATATGTCCGCCATCACATTATCCGAACCACGGATAGCTCGCACCGTGAAATGGAAAGGCTGAAGAGCAATAGCATAACGAGTAGATCTCGAGCTCTTCAAATCCTTACTTTGCATAGCCGTAAGAGCTTTTTGGTCGGTTTCCATAAAGAAATGCGCGCCCAGAAGGAACCTTTGTAGCTTAAGAATGGACCAAACCATAGCCAACAATTCACGGTCCAAAACCGAGTAATTCCTTTCTGCCGCATTCAGCTTCCTAGAAATATACATTACAGGATGCAGAGTTCCTGAATATTCCTGCATTAGTGCCGCTCCAATCCCAGTGGAAGAGGCATCACTACGAAGGACAAAAGTCTTATCAATCGTTGGTAGTCTTAAGATAGGATGAGATGAGAACAAATTCTTAACCTGATCCAATGAAGATTGGCATTCTTGGGACCAACGCACCATATTAGGAGAACCTTTTTTCAATAACGTTGAAAGTGGTGCCATAATGGAGGACAGATTCTCAATGAATCTTCCATAGAATTGTATCAATCCCAAGAGACTACGCACTTGCTTTTTTGTCTTCGGAACCGAGATATTTAATATCTTTGAAATGTTTTGGTCCTCTGTCTTCAACAGACCATGACCAACTCGATGACCTAGGAAGGAAATTTCACTAAACCCAACAAAAGCTTTAGAGGGTTTAGCAGTCAAACTATGCTCACGTAGAGTAGATAGCAATTCCTTTAGACCCACATAGTGTTCTTCCCAAGTATCGCTGAAAAGACAGATGTCGTCTAAATATGCAATGACATCTGCACGATCTGATAGAATTCGTCGCATCATGCGCACGAAAGTCGCTGGGGCGTTCATAAGCCCGAAAGGCATAAAATTCCATTGAAACAGACCCCTAGGTGTCGAAAAAGCAGTGAGAGGTTTGGCGTGTTCCGTCAATGGGACTTGCCAATAACCTTTCGACAAGTCTAGTTTAGTAAAGAATTTAGCTTTAGAAAGTCTAATAAGTAGATCATCTAATAACGGCATAGGTTCAGCATCGAACTTCGTAACTTGATTTAATTTGCGATAATCAACGCAAAGACGTATGTTATTGTCTTTCTTTCGAACAATAACTATCGACGAAGAATAAGCTGAAGTGGATGGTTCAATTATTTGTAGTTGAATCATTTCATCCAATTCTTTCTCGACTTGTGCTTGAAAATGAATAGGTATTGGGTATGGTCTTACTCTGATCGGATTACGATCAGTAAGTATGATGTCATGTTCTATGACATCTGTGTGTCCAGGAATGTCGGTAAGGACATCCTGATATGATTGTAACGTAGAGGATACTTGACGCTGTTCCTCAAAAGACAAGTTGGAAGAGACTGTAACGTCTCTCCACGATTCCGTTGAAGTAAGTGGAATCGTAGGAAGAGGTAAGTTCACGTCAGAAAAAATAGTTTCCTCATCCTGTATAACGGACAGGGATGAGATGTGACCATGTTGAACTGGAGAGTCGTCCGTCGCCTGGAAAATAGGCTGTAAATAGTCTGGACGTTCAATAAACTCTGTTAGCATATTTATATGGAAGGTTTTATGCCTTCCATCCACATCGACAATATAGTCGACATCAGAAATTTTCGAGACTATAGTGTATGGACCCTTCCAAGAAATGAGAAGTCTATTCTCTCTTGAGGGCAGTAAGACATATGCTTTGTCTCCAGGACAAAGTTGACGTAGGCGTCTTTTCTTATTAGCAAATCGCCTAGCTTTTTCTTTCGCAAATTCGGAAGATGAAGTTGCTAACCTGCACGATTCGATAATCTTTTCTCTAAGAGCTATAACATATTCATATGACGATTGTGTATCATCGTCAATATTATCGGAAGTTATCAAATCGTGTAACAAGGACATTGGCCCGCGCGGTTGCGCGCCAAAGACAAGTTCGAAAGGAGAAAACCCTGTATGCTCGTTGGGAACCTCTCTATAGGCAAAGAGGACTGCAGGTAAAACCCTGTCCCAATCTTCAGGATGATCCTCCGTTATCTTGCCAAGTAAGTTCTTTAGTGTCCTGTTAAGACGTTCTACCAATCCATTGGACATTGGATGATAAATACTACTGAGAGACCTTTTAATGTCTAGCGTAGCCATTACCTGAGACATAACGTCCGAAATTAACTGAGTGCCGTGATCCGACAGTATTTCTCCGGGGAATCCCAGACGAGAAAATACGAGCCAAAGAGCATCAGCGATATCGACAGTTGATATGCTCTTCAGAGGAATAGCCTCTGGCCAACGCGTGCACATGTCCACGCAAGTGAGGATAAATTGGTGTCCTCTGGCTGACTTAATTTTGAACGGACCAATGATGTCTATAGCCATTTTCTGAAACGGCCGAATCGGAATATCTGCAGCCTGAATAGGAGCAGCATGTCTCGGACCCCTAGACTTGACCTCTTGACAAATTTTGCAAGATCGGCAATAAATTCGGATGTCTTTATTCACGAATGGCCAAAAGAATGACGCAAGGACTCTAGTTTTAGTTCTGGAAAAACCCATGTGTCCAGCACACTGAGAATCGTGTGCATGCCGAAGAATTAAGGCTCTCATACACTTAGGCACAAGAATTTGCGAATGCATAGACTTGTCCGAGTGTTGTACCATTCGTACCAATATACCATTCTTCATAGTAATATACGATTTGTGATTCGTATTTTGATTGGGATCCCCTTTCTTTGCAGAAGGAAGTATTTCTTCAAAGAAGGATCCTCTTCTTGACGTTTAACAAACGAGTCATGGGAAATCACCAAGTGCTCGTCTTGGCTATCAACTTCATTACTATTATCAGATGAAGTTGGGGGATTAAGAGCTTGAGCTCTTGTCATCACTGCATTGACCGTTTGAATGTTTTTTTCTTCCCAACTAGAAATTTGTTGCGGGGTGCATTCCTTAACCCCATGAATACGACCGATTATAAGATCCGCAATAGGATTAGGAAGAAGACATGCATGGACATCTCCTGTGAAGAAAGGAGTGTCAATCCTAATAATAGCAGTAGGATAGCTTTCCATAGTACCACCAAATGTAACACATTTGATTGTTTTTCCAGTGGCACAGCAAGGATCTATCAGAGACTCCTTAACCCCGACGGTAGTACATCCCGAATCGAAAAGTACTGAGACTAGCCTATCATTTATTAGACCTTTATCTAAGATGAGAGATCCTCTCCCATCATGCGCAACTGTAGCAGGTAGAGCAGGAAGAGGGTGACCACAACTTAGCGTAGATACAGTCGATGAATCGAACAATGTTAAGCATTGGGGGCATTCAGTTGCTCTCCCAAAATCGAAAGCACAACCAGTGATAGCCCTAGAGTTACCACTATCATTTACTGTATTACAGGCTCCATCAAACTCTTGTTGCGCAGAGTTTGCCTGTTGGTAAGGTCTTTTCTTGTTAAACCTAGGTCTACCTCGATTATCATTTCCCCTGTAATTATTTCGACTATCATTTCCCCTGTAATTATTTCGAGTATCATTTCCCCTGTAATTGTTATCATATTGCCTATTGTAATCATCATTCCGGTTTGAATCCCGGTTTCTAAATTCACCATCGTCATAATCTTGACGTCGAGAATGATTACCTCGAAAATTTGAATAGTTATTATTTGGATAGCCTTTGCGAAAGTGTCTCAAATTATTACCACTAAAATTACGAGAACTACCATCTTGTCTCCACTGCATAGACGAAGAACCATCATGTGTTGGATTACTCCGCTTCTGAGTGTAATTTTGATTACTTCCCCTATTCCAATTTTGTTGAGCACCCTGAAATTTTTTTTTTGAAATTAGGGCCATATGGTGTTGCCGAAGCAGCTGGCAACCCTTCTTTCACTTTAGAATTGCTAACTGTAGCATGGGGATGTGCTGTGGCATACTGACAACAGTATTCCTCCATTTCTTTTAAGTTTTTAGGCTTACGCTCATGAAGGAATGCAAGAAAAGAATCATTAACAGATGACAAAACCTTATCTCGCAATAATAAGTCCATTAGACCTTCATATGTTTTCTCAATCTGAGACAACTCAACCCATCGTGTAAATGTACGACGTATCTTTGTAACAAAATCAGAGAAATCTACTCCATTTTCTGGCAACATTGTCCTAAAACGAAGACGATAGTCTTCTTGTTTTAGTTGATATTTTTTTAGTAATGCTGCCCTGACAACATCATAATTAGTCCTCTCATGTTCGTCTATTGTCATAAGAGTAGTCACTGTGTCACCTGTAAAAAATGGCATCAGTTGTTCAACATATTTTTCCTTTTTTATGTTATGCGTATCGCACAAAAATTGGAATCTATCTAGATAATCTGCTACGTCATCCTTTAAAGGATTGAAATGAGGCAATTTAATCCTACTAACAAACTCCCTTGTCGTACTCGAAGTTGTTTGCTGAGCACCCGTACTCGCCAATTTCAATTTCTCTAACTCCAAAGTTGCGAGTTTTTCATCAAGTTCCATCTTCTGTTTTCTTTCCTCATGTTCCATTTTTCTAATTTCAGCCTCAGCTTGAGCTTTCCTCTCCTCTGCAGCAGCTTGAGCTTTCCTCTCCTCTGCAGCAGCTTGAGCTTTCCTCTCCTCTGCAGCAGCTTGAGCTTTCCTCTCCTCTGTAGCAGCTTCTTTGTCTAATCTCCTTTGTTCAGATTCTTTGTCTAATCTCTTTTGTTCAGCTTCAAATCTCCTTTCCTCCACCTGCATCTGCAATTTCTTTTGTTCAGCAGCAATATCAGCTTCTCTGTCTAGCCTTTTTTGTTCAGCAGCTGCTTCTCTTTCTAATCTCTTCTCTTCAGCCATAGTTTTTTTTTTTCCTCTGCAGCAGCCCTTCTCTCTTCAGCAGCTAATGCTTTGTCATACTGAGCAACAGCCCACTGTTCTAACTGTTGACCAGTCTTATCAAGGGCTCTCCCTTGTGTAATAAAGTAGTCCAATGTAGACATCTTGTCTACTGAGATCAGTAACTTGCAGAAGCAAATATATTAAATTATCCCACTTTAATGGGAGACAAGTCTGAAATGCTAGACTTGTATACTCACTTCACTTTATTTACTGTCTTAGTCTTAGACAAAGACTTTGTATGTTCCTCTTGTTTATAATGTACCCAAAAAATCACCTGAGTACCTGTGGAAAAAAAAATTCCCTTATATCCCACTCACTATGGGCACAAGTCTTTTTTTATAAAGAACTTGAATATGTATTTCACCTTGTCTCAATCTTTGTAGATAACAAGTCTTTTATCAAAGAACTTGTATAAATATCTTATATAATAATATTTTATTAAGAAACTCTATATGAAGAGTCTACCTTATCAATAATATCAAAACATGACCAAGTATGTGTATGTAGACTGTGCATGACAGTAATGTAGTACAACCAAAAAAAAAAATACAAAGACAAAATACAAAACAATACAAATGGCAACACTGTTTTAACCAAAAATGTGTAGAGAAATACACAAGAAAGGAGAGACCTACAGAATACAAACAAAACAAATCGACAATCAAAACTGAAAAACAGACAAAATATTACAAAAACAACGTTAAGTACAATTACATCACAGCTAACATCAATAGCGACCAATTGTCACTAGCAAATTTCCAAATTAAGAAAATTTGCACCTACAGAACGCTTACAGTAAGCCTCGATCAAGTGGCATATTTACCGTAAGACCCACCAACCGAAAAAACCCGCAGAAAAATACACAAAAACAGTAGAGGTGACATAAACATATAGCAATCAATTTCAATGTGTTGCAGAACAAGTTCAGTCACAGCTGAAACTAAAATAAATTTCTTGCTCCTTGCGAACACAGAAACGAAATGTCAAACGCGCACTGAACGTCAAATCCACTGTAACATAAAGTGGTATTCACGAACCAAAGTTACTATGACCTTCTCAAATTAGGGCTTGCACATTGAATGTTTACAATTTCCACGTACTGTTTACAGACACTTGACCTCCAACAATGTAGCTTGAATGCTCTGACCTAGAAAAGTCTGTTGTTGAATGAAACGTGTAACAACCAGCAGTACTGTTTACAATAGGAACCCGCCTTCTATGCAGTTATGGTCCACGTAGCAAATGCCTAGTAGTTAACTTCAGTACATGTCTTGTTATGCTTTATGTAGCATTATAATATAAATGCTCGTACTGTTTATTTGGGTCAACCGTTGATGACCTATATCTGTCCTGTTGTAGCCAAAACTTGCAAGTGTAGAATTAGCGCTGTGTGTTACGGCTGTCCCGTGTGTAGCTTAGACCCACAGATCAGAAGTGTAATGTGTACTTGTCCTTCTTGTAACTTTCTCGACAAAACTGGAGACATCATACATGTAACAGCCAACCAGGAATGTAAATTTCTGGATCCATAAATGTCAACAATAATGTCAAATGCTCGCTCTGTTCTTTTTTAAACCCACAGATCTGGTCCATCAGAAATGTAAGTTTCTAGGCCACATTGGCGACAAGAAATGTATCATAAGAGCCCACGTAACTGGTCCACCAGAAATGTAACTGTCTTTTTTTCCTTGTTGAGGTGATCACTGGCCCAAGACAGTATACATGTTGTTAGATGTGTAGTGCGAGCGTATGATGAATTGAGTGTGGGTGCGAATGAAGACGCGAATGTGTTTAGGCTCGTATAGATGTAGATCCTGCAACCCATACTCTCACATGCAGTAATCAAGGATGCTTTGACACTGCAGGCATGTTTCAAGACATTTATTGACGGGAACACACATAGTATCAACAGGAACAGTCAGTGTAACAAGGTCATGCTGACCTGACATCGATAGGTATACATTTGGCATTCAAAAAGGTAAACATCAGAATAGACGTGCATGGTCAATAGCAAAGTTCTTCAATAATGACAGTTCGTAGCGTCGCCCTTGGCGTCTCTGACTAAACGCGTCAGATGCCTTAGTTACTATGACACATAGGTGCAACTTGGCACTCCCCGCCAATTGCACATATCAGGCTGTAGTATAATAGCCGAAGCACAGGCCTCGTTCTGACGTCGGCCGTGTACTTCTGTTAAATAGGTTATCATCAACCCTGCAGTAATACTTATTGTAGATAGAAGTTCCGCCAATCTGCGGCTCCCACAATATATCTTCGTCACTGGATTTCTGGACAATATAAGACTAACAGTCTTGGATGGCTACCTCGAGCACAAATATATAAGTTCTGAAATGGCGGATCAGTGAGCTGCTGTTCACCCTAGGTAATCCTTTACATGTTCTGCCACCGAAAAGCGTAATAATGCATAAAGGTCGGTATTACCTGGCAAATGAATCCTCAGAACATCACAAGGAATTCTGTCGTCATCCCGACGCACAGAGATTCACTGGGGAAAACTGCCATAGCAGTTACTTCGAAGATTCTCCCCGAAAAACAATGGACTCTTGGTCCCTTCAGAAAAACAGGACCTCCCGGCTTCCCGGAAGTATATCTCACTCCCGCTTAAAAAACCTTCCCCTAGGCCTACGCCGAACTGTCAACCTCTGACCCTAAAGGTCAAACACAATGAATGAATAAACAAGGGAAGACAACCCCTAATCAACCTGACATCGCAGGTAAAGACACAATTATTCTTATGATACAAACATAAGCAAATAACTTGACAGATGACTCCGTCGAAAATGACAGCAACACTGGCAACCTCAACATATGAAAATAATATGTTCATAAACCACTACAGCAAGCGCTGGTATTTGTTTTATGCTAATTCGCTCAGAAACGAGAAAGCAGCTGCAACCCCAGACTCAGATTGGAGCAGAGATGAGTGATGATTATATCAAGTGTATAGTATCATTTTGTGAGATATATGTACCTTGTTAAATGTAATTCGGGCAAATCATGACATTTCGCGCTGTCAATGACATATTTTCCCAGTTTAATACCCAGAAGAATATTGGTGATTTCTAATCATCTTCCCTGAGCTACGCTGTGTATACTCAAGAATATATTTATTCAGAGAGGCTAACATTGGTGGGTGGACAGCGAGACAATGCGACAGTTAATCTTCCAACCAGGTGTACTTAGCAGTGGCATTTGTTCTTTTTATTTTTGTCTAAAGTTCGTGGAACGAAGCTATCAGACTGTTCGTGATATCAAGCTGAGTGACGAAAGATCTACGCTAAAAGCAGGGAATCAACACTCACCGCCTAAATTGGACAAGTTGTGTGAAGAAGTACCCTCATCACAGAAGAATTGACGAAATCACGGCTGCAGGACTCACTTAGACCAGCTAGGTTTCTTTGTACAACGAAACAGCAAAAGTACAATTTGTTTTAATATCAATCCTCAAACCAAAGTCTCAGTGAAGACAATTTTAATTACACCTAAAATTCGCCATCATTTCATCGTTATGTTAACGTTAAAACTAATTGATTATTAAATTTGTTACATATTATTTTAAAACTAAACAATCGTTGTTTATTCGGTTATTATCAGTATGAAAGCAAACGTATGAGCAAGACTCTTATATATATATATATATATATATATATATATATATATATATATATATATATATATATATATATATATATATATATATATATATATATATACACTTAGACTGATACTTACATATATAGAGCTAATTCTTACACAAGAAATACGCTGGATTTACACCAGCTGGTGGCTTGAAAGGGCTAAAACCATTGCTTAATTCTTCATATAAGGCGGCGGACCAATATAAGTTAACAGTTGCCCTGCCAATGCAGCATTGTTCTTGACTTCGGAAATATCTTATGAAAACTCCCTTGAGATAGAAGCATCATTATCCTTCTAGCTACAACTCTGCCAAGAGTAATCTTGTGCGAAGGTAAACACCTTGGAAGGCCCATATTAGATACTCTTGAGTTTTGGCCACTGTTGGACCACTACTGCAGAGCTAAGGGGAGGCAATTCGTGACAATAAAATATGATTTCCGATATCTAAATTTAGTATCTTCTCCCCCTATACTTAGTCCTTTACTTACTTAGTCGTTCCCCTTCTACCGTGAGGTGTAGAGGTTTGGAAGAGAGAGCGCCAGACTAACCTATCGGCTGTCTTCCTCCTGGCCTGGTTCCATTCTAGTCCTCGATCCTTCAAAGATTGTCTAATGTTGTCCTCCCAGCGGACTCTGGGTCGTCCTCGGGGTCTGGATCCTTGGCTCTTTGTTTCCCATGCTTGTCGTGGTATCCGATCTTCTCCCATTCTGCAGACATGGCAAAACCATCTTAATTGGGACTGTTCTACTTGGGTCTGCAGGGGGTAGGATTTAAGGCCTTGACGTATCGTCTGGTTGCGTACCATGTCTCTTCTTGTTACTTCAACCACCTTCCTCAGATACCTCATTTCTGAGGTTTGGATCTGGCTTTTATGGGTTGTAGTCATTGCCCATGACTCGCATCCATATGTCAAGACTGGGACATAGGTGGAGCGGTATACAGCCATCTTCGTTTTCTTACCAACCTCTCTCTTGCTGAGGAATCCTCGATTTATGGCCTGAAAAAGTCTCCCAGCTGCTGCTTTTCGAGTGGCCAACTCTTCTTTGATGCCTCCCTTTCGGTCTATAATAGCTCCGAGGTATTTAAAGTGGTCGACCTGCTCCAGGACCTGTTCTCCCAACTTAATCTGATGTTTTCTTTCTTCTCGTGATATCACCATGGATTTTGTTTTAGAGCTGCTTATGACCATCCCTCTCTTCTCCAGCTCTTCCTTCCAGACTTGCAGGTTGGTTTGGAGATGTGCCTCTGATTTAGCAATCAGGGCAACATCATCAGCAAATGCCAGCTCCGAAATATAGACCTGTCTCATCTTCCAGTACCCCACTGAATACTTTCTTGTTCTCTCCTTACATGCCTTGATGACATCGTCCATAAGGAGTATGAAGAGGTAAGGTGATAGGATATCACCTTGTCTTACACCAGTGGTGGTCCGGAACTCTTCTGACTTATGGTTTGCTGTCCTCACATAATTTCTGCAAGACTTGTAGAAGCTCTGTATAGCATGAATCAGAGGTGCTGGAATATTCTTCCTTGCCAAACAGTCCCAAAGTTTGCTCCAGAGTACCCTCTCAAACGCCTTTTCCAGATCTATGAAACAAAGATGGATCTCACTCTTATACTCAAGGGCCTTTTCACTCAGCTGTCTGAGTGTGAAGATTAGGTCTTGAGTACTTCGGTTTGCTCGGAATCCTCACTGGACCTCATCCAATTGTGGCTCAGCTAGGCGTCGGAGTCTCTGCTCTAGGATTCTAGAGTAGATTTTACCAGGGACACTGAGAAGGGATATGCCTCTATGGTTTCCACACTGTCGATTGTCACCCTTTTTGAAAATTGGTGTTATGATGGCAATCTCCCAATCCTTTGGTATGGTCTTGTTGTACCACGCTGCCTGTAAAACCCTTAAGAGTAATAGGTCGCCTGATGCTCCCATGAACTTAACCATTTCTGGTGTTATACCATCATGCTTTGCTGCTTTGCCCATCTTGATTTTCTCCAGTGCTGCCTTCAGTTCTTCCATCTTTATGTCATCTTCACCATCATTGGTTTCCTCTTCTGTGCTAGTGTTTATCATTTCTGATGCTTCACCATGCTCACCATCCAGGAGTTCTGAGAAATATTCTTTCCATCTTCCCATTACTTCCTTTGGGGCAGTAAGCAATTTGCCTTGCTTGTCCTTTATAAATTTGAGAGGGCATTGTTTTCCTTCCTCATGTTCTTTAGGGTCTTATAGAACAATTTCTGGTTTTCTTGTGCATCTTTTTCTAGCTTTTCTCCAAATTCTTCCCAGGACTTCTGTTTTGCTGCTAGCACTTTGTTCTTTGCTTCTGTTCTGAGTGTCACATATTCTCTATATTTTTCCATTTGTCCTGCTGTGTTTTTAGCTCCTAAGTATTGTTTCCATGCCATTTTCTTCTCTCTTATTTTCTCTTTGACTTCCTCTGTCCACCAAGGTGTCCTCTTTCTCTTGTTCCCAAGTCGGACTTCACCGCATGCTTCTGCAGCAGCTGTCTGGTGGGTGGACAGCGAGACAATGCGACAGTTAATCTTCCAACCAAGTGTACTTAGCAGTGGCATTTGTTCTTTTTATTTTTGTCTAAAGTTCGTGGAACGAAGCTATCAGACTGTTCGTGATATCAAGCTGAGTGACGAAAGATCTACGCTAAAAGCAGGGAATCAACACTAACCGTCTAAATTGGACAAGTTGTGTGAAGAAGTACCCTCATCACAGAAGAATTGACGAAATCACGGCTGCAGGACTCACTTAGACTAGCTAGGTTTTTTTGTACAACGAAACAGCAAAAGTACAATTTGTTTTAATATCAATCCTCAAACCAAAGTCTCAGTGAAGACAATTTTAATTACACCTAAAATTCGCCATCATTTCATCGTTATTTTAACGTTAAAACTAATTGATTATTAAATTTGTTACATATTATTTTAAAACTAAACAATCGTTGTTTATTCGGTTATTATCAGTATGAAAGCAAACGTATGAGCAAGACTCTTATATATATATATATATATATATATATATATATATATATATATATATTTATATATATATATATATATATATATATATATATATATATATATATATATACACACACACACTTAGACATATATTTACATATATAGAGCT
This sequence comes from Oreohelix idahoensis, assembly GCA_024509875.1. Classification (NCBI taxonomy): domain Eukaryota; kingdom Metazoa; phylum Mollusca; class Gastropoda; order Stylommatophora; family Oreohelicidae; genus Oreohelix; species Oreohelix idahoensis. The sequence goes on from JAMPIV010020540.1 coordinate 57,531, forward strand.
AATTCTTACACAAGAAATACGCTGGATTTACACCAGCTGGTGGCTTGAAAGGGCTAAAACCATTGCTTAATTCTTCATATAAGGCGGCGGACCAATATAAGTTAACAGTTGCCCTGCCAATGCAGCATTGTTCTTGACTTCGGAAATATCTTATGAAAACTCCCTTGAGATAGAAGCATCATTATCCTTCTATCTACAACTCTGCCAAGAGTAATTTTGTGCGAAGGTAGACACCTTGGAAGGCCCATATTAGATACTCTTGAGTTTTGGCCACTGTTGGACCACTACTGCAGAGCTAAGGGGAGGCAATTCGTGACAATAAAATATGATTTCCGATATCTAAATTTAGTATCTTCTCCCCCTCTACTTAGTCCAAATTGATTAAATCAAAACTTTAAAATGTGTGAATGTATGTGTGAGGTCTGGTATTCATCTTAACGAGGAACAAATAATGAAACACCTGTATAAAATATGAAGAAAGAAAGACAGACGAAAAATCTGGAAGAACAGACAGATGAGTAATATTACAAGGTAGAAGACGATTAGAGAAAAAGCTGCATAAAACAATGCGGGGAGAAACAAAGGAAAAACATATGCACGATACCGAACAGATGGAAATAGTGCGGCAGTAGTCATCCAATTTTGGCCCTCCCCATCTAGTTTATTTGTTTTGCTACATGAACGAAGGATTCACCAGTGCAATTAACACGTGAGCCATCTGGCAATTAAGCCCTATGTGAAACAGAGAGCGAAGCGCGGAACATGGCGTAAAAGATTCTTTGATCAGGGAACACACGAGATATTCAGTCTGAGACGGACCTTGGATTGTAAAACTTTCAGGGAAGTAATTACGTAGCTGATAGTCGGCAGAGGCGGAAAAGGTGGTAAAATTACCTTTGATTCAAGAATCGAACGGCACATTGGCTCGGGTCTGGCAGTAGGTGTGACTTTCGCGTTAGAGAACGATTGAACGGAATTTTTCAATATATACCATGTCTCTCCGATAGCCATGATCAGTTGCCCAGAAATCTATCGGAATTCACTAGCTCGTTATCTTAAGATTTCTCGTACAGAGTGAAAATTAATAGATTCCGTGGAGTGTTTCATTTTTCTGATTGCGGTAATTTATATACTAGCTTTAAAGTGATTTAGTGTATTTAAAAGTTTTCATTATATTTCACTGAGATTTTCTGTGCTAATTAAATAACTTATAGCTAAATTTTCCAGCCGTAAAGTAAATTTAATTACTCGCTATTTCCCAGTAAGAGATGTTTTAAATTGACTAGTACATACATTAAATAACTGTCTACTGACGGCATATATTATTTACTTCTATCCATTTTATGTAATTTTATAAATGACTAGTGTTCATATCACGCGTTAAAAGAACGGTAGGATAAGCTAGACACGTGTGTTTTAAATCTAATTTAGAACAGAATGGTGAAGAGGTCCTATTTTTAACACGTGTTAGATATGATCCCAACGGGCTGATCACCCGTTTGCCAGTCACTTTGATTACGGAAACAACAACAAAAGGATTGATTTGTCGTTGCCCTAAAGACGTCATTAGGCGTGATGGGAACAGCGGCAAAGAAAATCTATTCGCTGTTGCCCTTAAGACGTCACTAGGCGTAATGGCCACTGACTGCTTTGCCGGTCGTTGGCTAAGGACGGAAGAAGAAGAAGAAGTTAGATATGATATTGATAATTTGGTTAAATGTTTATATGTTCTTTTCCTAAAATATAGGCTGATCAAACCTGAGTACTAGCGGCTTATTTTCTTATTGCCACATGAACTTATGATCATACGAACTTATAATATTATAAGTATCCAAGAATATTTAATATTGATGAGCTTCTTGCTGCGACCTGTGCGGTCCAATTTTCCTCATTTTCATGAGAGAAAGCAGAATAGAAACATTAAATTATAATATTAACTGGACCAGAACTATTACCAGATTTATTTATATCAATCTCACCAGCCAGCTGCGGCGAACTATAGTGTCAGCAACATTTGTGTAACTTAACCTAGCGTTTCAACCACCTGAGGCTAAACAACCTAGGAACTATATATGTTCTATTCATCCTACATCGGCGATCACCACGCCTGAACCCTACTCCAACCAACTGAAGGCATAGATAACTTATTGTATCCAGGACAAATTAAAACACCGACTCTAGCGACTCCTGTGAAATTTGCAGTCAGCAACTACGGAGAGTCTGGGGCTAGATTTTGCAAAACTAAAATTTGACACTTAATAGTACCATTACTTATTAGTGTATTTCCTTGGAATGCCAGCGACAACTACTGGGGTAAGCATAGTCTGAAAGTGGCCACTGCGTGTATGTGATTTGAATGAACAGAGAAAGAAACTTATGTCTTTTGTTAACATCATACACTTATATGGTTTCTTCTTTTATTTTTTTTTTAAATCTCAATAATCTGATTAGTCACGGGAAAGATTACATTAGGAACCTATTCTTTTCCCATCCTGACTATTTCATCACTTATTGTTACATTTTGATCTTTTGGGTTAATTAACCTCTGTTGGTATCGTCCTTTCTTTTCCTTTACCAGAAGGGAGAACCTATTTGATTAATTGCCATTTTGTCTGTAAACCATGATCTCTTGGGAAACATGACATTATACTGGTTTACGTTTGAAATCCTGACAGTACCCAGACACCACATCGTATCGAAGTGAACAGGAGGTAGAAGAAAATGCACATTTTGAACGCAGCCACCTAGCTCCCTTAAATTTATATAATTGGGTTCCTTAGGACTTGCTGACAAAAAATATGTTAAACGTTACGCAAATAGTCTAGGAATTAACAAATTATAGCCAAAATAAAATGGTGGTGCTGTCAGACAACACCAAAATCAGAATTGCGCAGTGGCAGGTTTTGAAACCACCATTTTACGGGAAATGGGCCACCATGTAAAATCCTATTTGATTGGATAGAAGTAAATGTAAGGCTAAACACGATTAGTTGAGCTACAAATACTATTTTTTGTTGTTAGGGGAGAGGGAAGGAAGGGTACTTTTTTCAAACGCTTGTGTAAACATGGCTCGATTGGTTAGACCCGCCAATATAGGCAATTAGGAGCGTCAGTTCAGTGCCACATGTTAAAATAAACTTACTAAGAAACAGTGCGTTGAGAGCCAGATCATAATTTTCGAAATAAAAGTCTGGGACAGAGGCAGATCGGAACTTGTGCCATTATTAATCGCCAGTCAACGTATCTGTGTATTATTTCCATGAATTGTGGTAAGCTTGATATATTCAATATCTTTTTAATGAAAATTGAATGTAAATTGATAATTTATGTCTGTATATGTGTGTGGTTCAGTAGCGAACATGAGGCAAGGCCTATATAGTGCTCCAACCTGAACAGAAGGTGTCGGAGAAAAGTAAAACTGCATGGAATTGCCAAACAGTACACTGACACCTATCTTATTGACTAGAAAGAACTAATGCTGGAATTGCAGAGGCGTAGTAACCATTAGGGAGGAGTATACTGGTGTAAATTGTTTCAGATGAAGCTAGCAGTTGGCCTATCGCTCTGAACTCAGTGTTTGTTCTGTATTGTGTTCAGTGTAGAAATAGATTATAAATTAGATCTGAAGTAGGAGGTACAACCTTCTTGTTTCAGGGACTGTGGTCCTAGTTATTGAAGCAGCACCTGGTCTGGGTTTTGCTGAATCCAGAGGCTGACAGCATACTCCTTGGTCCAGATAGCGACCAGTGAGGTGTCTCCAGAACACAGGAAGCAATCGAGCAGAGGAGTCCTTTCCTGCCACCATCACGAAAGATAAGCTTCTTTGGCCAGAGTAGCTCAACATTATGTGCCCCCTCAAAAATTGACATTTTGTTAACCACAGAGGGACACTTAATTGGTTCAAATGACAGGAACTGTGAAAGTTTCCCAATACTATTTCCCCGATAATCAAACACTTGAAGTCATGATGAAAAACAACAACCAAGCTTGAACAAAACCAGTATTACCTCATATTACTACTGCACAAATTACACACATAGAATAATAATAATAAACTATGTCAATACAAAGTTCATATATATAAACTGTGTAAATAATACTTGTAATTGCATTTGATTGTGATTCCTGGTTCACTGTGTAGTTGAATCAGGATATTCATTATTGACAAGAATTAATACATATATTTTTAAACTTAATATTCTGACTGAGGCATAAATGTGGTAGCAAGTAAGGTCATCTGTAATACACCACACTTATTAGATACAGATACTTTCACAGCTGATCTCAGTCAGTACACTAAGTCCCCTATAAATATTTATAACATCCCACTTTACCACATATATTGGGGTCCTGTCCGGGATTTTGAATCTTTCCCTATTATAAATATTGGGGGTGATTCACTTCAGGGAATAATAAAAATTAAAAAGGTATCCTTGGGTGAAAATAAATAACGTTGAGCTCTCAGTGCCTGTGGTTGTCATTAGATATTTAGTTAGAAATTGTATTGTTTAGTTAGACATTGTTTACATTTACCTGTTAGAAAATGGCGGACCTGGCCAAATTTCGATCTGCTGCTGTGCAGACTGCAAAAGAGTTAGGTATGGACGGGCAAGTTATGATTGCCTACGTCACTGCAGAATGTGACAAATATATTGAACGTGAAGAAAGAAGATTAGAAAAAGAGGCCGAAAGAAAATTAGAATCTGAAAGATTGGCCGAAGATAAGAGAATAGAGGCTGAAAAAGAAATTAAGAGGTTGCAGAATGAGGCTGAGGCTAAGAGGTTGCAGATTGAGGCTGAGGCTAAGAGGTTGCAGATTGACGCTGACAAAGAGGCTAAGAAATTGGAAGCCGAGGAAAGAAGACAGGCTGCAGAAAGGGAAGACAAGCGATTAGCTGCAGAAAGGGAAGCAGAAGATAAAAGATTACAAAGGGAACATGAGTTACGACTAAGGGAGTATAAGTTTCAAGGCCATGCTCCTGAAAATGGTGCCAGTCCCTTTACCTCCGATGCTACTGCTAGTCAGGGAGCCTCAACCTCAGCTATTAACTTTCATTTAGATCATTTTGTTGAGAAAGACGATGATATTGAGAGCTATCTAAATAGATATGAACTATTAGCTACCACGTATGGGTTAGAGAGAGAAAGGTGGAGCTTAAAGTTATCTCAAGGGCTTCGTGGGGCAGCTTATGAAGTTTTTGCCAAAATGAGCAGAGGTGATCAAGAAAATTATGACATGCTAAAGCAGGCTCTTTTGTTAAGATATGAAAAGAACGCAGAATTTTATAGGAAAAAATTTAGGAATGCTAAACTACTGTCAGGTGAAACCTATCACCAGTTCTCTGCACGGTTAGAGACATACTTGGAGAAATTGACTTCTCTGGGGAAAACCCAAGATCTTAAGGAAATGGTCCTTATAGAACAATTAAGAGAGTCCATGGCTCCAGACCTGAGAAAGTTTCTCATGGAACAAGGTGCAGAGAGGCTGGGTGAGTTGCTAAATGTTGCAGAAAGGTATCAAGCAGCTCAGGCAGAGGTATCAGGTAATAACAAGAAACAGGTAGAAAATTTTAGGGCACCACAGAACTTTAATAAATTTGATCCTAGAGATCAAAACAAAAGTAAGCACCAGTTTGATAGGCCACGGTATGACAATAAAAATAAAAACCCACAATTCGATGAAAGGAAATATGATGAAAGAAAATCTTTCAACCAAAACAGGAGGTGGTGTAAAAATTGTAAGATGAACAATCATGACACTGACCGTTGCAGAAGGAACCCTATAGTTATTGCCACCCTTCAGGTCAGGTCGACCTCAAGACAGGAGGAGGATATTATGTTAAATACCACTCCAGAAGAGATGAGGAAGGCACAGGCTGGGGATAAGACCCTCAAGCCTTGTTTTAGGAAATTGTCAACTTGTCATACAACTCCAGGCAATAGAGATTTTTACATGAAAAACAAGATGATTTGCAGGAAGGCCGGAACTAGATCCAATGGTCACGGACAGTTGGTTCTTCCAAAGACATACAGGGCAGACTTAATAAGGAGCCTACATGTGAAAAAAGATGGGGACCATGAGAAAATAGGTACCATCATCCAAAAGGTGGCTCACAATTATTATTGGCCCAAGGCAAGGTGGGACATTGAGAATTTTGTAGAAAAATGTAGCATAGCACATGAGGGAACACCCACAAGTGGGAACATTGATCAGGACCTGGACACGCCACGGGGCAAATTTAGGCCTGACAATACAAAGAAAAATAAATTTGATAAAGTGGACCAAATGGAATGGGAAGCCCCTTTTCACGGACAAGCTTCAATTAACTGTTTTACAATGGCCACTATGCAGAGAGTGCAAAAAGATGTCTTACCCCAGGATAAGCCGAAAATCCCTCAATCGGACTTAAACAAACTGGAGGAAGAGGATGTAGAGAGGAAATCTCTCATCAAGAATTCTAAGTGGGGAGACAGCCCCAAGAAAAGAATTGGTAGCGGTCGTTTTGTGCATGATAATTCTGGGAAGAAAAATCATCACTATAGCGCTTCGAGTAGAAGAGACCATACCGGTGCATGGACAAATAGGTCCACAAAATTAAAGGTCCATATGTAACGCTGTTAAGAACGTGGACTGATGAAAAGGCAGAGGAAAATATTACATCATCATACCAATATGTGAATGAGCTGACCACTCGTTTAAAAACTGGCTGGAAACTTACCAATGAAAATTTGAGACAAGCCAGGAAGAAACATGCTGCCTATTTTAACAGGAAAGCTAAAGACAGACATTTGGCTGTGGGAGAGAAGGTACTGCTTCTTCTACCCGGGAGTCAGAATAAGTTACAAACTGGATGGCAAGGTCCATATACAGTTCTAGAGAAGGTGTCTAGAACAAATTATAAGATAGATAAGAAGGGGAAAGAAAAAATCTATCATGTGAATCTCCTGAAGAAATATTTGGAAAGAGAAAATCAGGAAGAGACACACTTGTTGACCTTGTCCATTGCAATGGAGATGAAAAAGGAACCACTTTCATCATTTGAATATCCATTACACCCCTGTGAGACAGCGGCACAGGTGAAAATCAGTACACATTTAACGAAAAATCAGAAAGAGAGAATGCAACAGGTTCTAGATAATCATACAGAGGTGTTAACGGACCGACCGGGGCATACAAACTTAACTGAATATGATATGAAACTGATAGACCCCACACCTGTCTGTATGAAACCCTATTCGATTCCTTTTGCTAAGGAGAAAGCTTTGAAGGAAGAGATAGACTATTTGTTGAAGGAAGGAATTATTTCACACAGTGAATCTTCGTATAGTTCCAGTGTTGTACTCTTAAGGAAAGCCTGAGGTTAGACCATACCTAGCTTTTAGTACCTCAGAGGGACACTATGAGTTTAACAGATTGCCATTTGGATTGAAGAATGCGCCTAGTGTCTTCTCTAGAATGATGAGAAAATTATTGGACCCTCTGAATAATCCATGTATCACAAATTTCATGGATGATATCCTTATAGCAACAGAAACATTTGAGGAACACATTGACTCTCTGAACATGCTGTTTAATCGACTTAGAGAAGCGAATTTAACAGCCCGACCAACCAAATGTTGCGTTAAATGTAAAGAATTAGAATTCTTGGGACACACAGTCCATCAGGGAAACATGACCCCTGACCCCAAGATTTTAGAGAAACTAAAGAAAGCCCCGAGACCACAAACCAAGAAAGACGTGAGATCCTTTGTCTCATTATGTGGTTTCTACCAAAAGTATATCAAAAACTTTAATTCCATATGTGCACCGTTAACTGATTTGACCCGTAAAGGAAATCCAGATCGAATTACATGGACACCACAATGTGAGTTAGCTTACCAGGAATTGAAGGAAAAGCTCACAAGCAAACCTATTTTGAAATGACCTGACTTAAGTCAAGAATTCATTGTAAGGACGGATGCCAGTAATATCGGGCTAGGTGCAACACTGCTACAGAAATCAGATGCATTGGATGGGGAATTAAGCCCAGTGGCATTTGCTAGCAGAAAGTTGAATAAAGCTGAAACCAATTACTCAACTAGCGAAAAAGAATGTCTTGCAGTAATATGGGCGATAAAGAAATTCAATATTTATCTGTATGGGAAGGCATTTAAGTTGCAAACGGATCACAAACCCTTGTCGTTTCTAGCACAGGCTAGACATGAAAATTCTAGATTACTCCGTTGGTCATTACTGATGCAGCCATTTGAGTTTAGCATAGAGTATATATCTGGAAAGACAAATCTGGCAGCGGATTTTTTAAGCCGCCATCCGTGTGCTGAGAATCACCGTAAGCCCCAGAAATAATAATAAATTTCTCTATGTGTATATAGAATTATAGACTGACATATAACGTCTGTTTTAAGAGGGGAGAATTTGTCGTGACACATTCTAAATCCACATATATAAATTAAAAGGTAAATGTAAAGCCTAACACATAAATCCAATAAAAGGAAAGAGAAATGGTAAAAGTACAGTGCTGTCACAATGGCGTACAAAAATCCCCCTTGTTTTATGCTTCGTCTGCATATTTTCACGCTTTCACGTTCATAGTAAAGCCTACTGCATCACTACACGCTTTCTACAATAAAACGTGTACTGCATTTCTAAGAAAACCTTGAGATAGGCACACCGCGTAATGACCTAAATTAATACTTCCATTAATTTCATTTTATACACGGCGTGATGAAAAGACAGATGAACTTAGGATAGAGAGAAGGGAGGGCTGAAAGCAGGAACGCATGCAACCCTAACACGCGTCTCGCGATATACAATTAATGCCACCCTCCCCAAGCGAAAGGCCAGAAGCAATACTTTTTTTCAGATGGACAGTGATAAAAAACACTACCCATACGAGAGTTAGGTTTAAAAACCTGAAAAATGCTTATTGGGAAACATGACATTATACTGGTTTACGTTTGAAATCCTGACAGTACCCAGACACCACATCGTATCGAAGTGAACAGGAGGTAGAAGAAAATGCACATTTTGAACGCAGCCACCTAGCTCCCTTAAATTTATATAATTGGGTTCCTTAGGACTTGCTGACAAAGAATATGTTAAACGTTACGCAAATAGTCTAGGAATTAACAAATTATAGCCAAAATAAAATGGTGGTGCTGTCAGACAACACCAAAATCAGAATTGCGCAGTGGCAGGTTTTGAAACCACCATTTTACGGGAAATGGGCCACCATGTAAAATCCTATTTGATTGGATAGAAGTAAATGTAAGGCTAAACACGATTAGTCGGGCTGCAAATACTATTTTTTGTTGTTAGGGGAGACGGAAGGAAGGGTACTTTTTTTCAAACGCTTGTGTAAACATGGCTCGATTGGTTAGACCCGCCAATATAGGCAATTAGGAGCGTCAGTTCAGTGCCACATGTTAAAATAAACTTACTAAGAAACAGTGCGTTGAGAGCCAGATCATAATTTTCGAAATAAAAGTCTGGGACAGAGGCAGATCGGAATTTGTGCCATTATTCATCGCCAGTCAACGTATCTGTGTATTATTTCCATGAATTGTGGTAAGCTTGATATATTCAATATCTTTTTAATGAAAATTGAATGTAAATTGATAATTTATGTTTGTATATGTGTGTGGTTCAGTAGCGAACATGAGGCAAGGCCTATATAGTGCTCCAACCTGAACAGAAGGTGTCGGAGAAAAGTAAAACTGTATGGAATTGCCAAACAGTACACTGACACCTATCTTATTGACTAGAAAGAACTAATGCTGGAATTGCAGAGGCGTAGTAACCATTAGGGAGGAGTATACTGGTGTAAATTGTTTCAGATGAAGCTAGCAGTTGGCCTATCGCTCTGAACTCAGTGTTTGTTCTGTATTGTGTTCAGTGTAGAAATAGATTATAAATTAGATCTGAAGTAGGAGGTACAACCTTCTTGTTTCAGGGACTGTGGTCCCAGTTATTGAAGCAGCACATGGTCTGGGTTTTGCTGAATCCAGAGGCTGACAGCATACTCCTTGGTCCAGATAGCGACCAGTGAGGTGTCTCCAGAACACAGGAAGCAATCGAGCAGAGGAGTCCTTTCCTGCCACCATCACGAAAGATAAACTTCTGTGGCCAGAGTAGCTCAACATTTTTGCCCCCTCAAAAATTGACATTTTGTTAACCACAGAGGGACACTTAATTGGTTCAAATGACAGGAACTGTGAAAGTTTCCCAATACTATTTCCCCGATAATCAAACACTTGAAGTCATGATGAAAAACAACAACCAAGCTTGAACAAAACCAGTATTACCTCATATTACTACTGCACAAATTACACACATAGAATAATAATAATAAACTATGTCAATACAAAGTTCATATATATAAACTGTGTAAATAATACTTGTAATTACATTTGATTGTGATTCCTGGTTCACTGTGTAGTTGAATCAGGATATCCATTATTGACAAGAATTAATACATATATTTTTAAACTTAATCACTTGACTCATTTAAGATAGTCTTATAGAGTGTTATATGTGTGTGAGTGTCACAGTGTTGTAAAGTGTTGTAGAATAAATTAAATTGTTTATCTGTCTGTTGTTGTTGTGACTTACACTTCATCATTTTCATAACCCTAGACATTTAACGTAGTCATCACAATATTCCAGAATAATTCTGACTGAGGCATAAATGTGGTAGCAAGTAAGGTCATCTGTAATACACCACACTTATTAGATACAGATACCTTCACAGCTGATCTCAGTCAGTACACTAAGTCCCCTATAAATATTTATAACATCCCACTTTACCACACAGGTGTTTTCAATGTATGCCAAATTCAAGACCTTCTACTCATCTCTTGTTACACTGGCATGGTTACCTTCTTCTTCTTGGATACTTAGCCTCTGACAACGCAGTCAGTGGCCATCACGCCTAATGGCGTCTTGTAGGGCAGCAACAAACTGTTCATATTTTCCTCTGTGGGTGACCATCCTTCGTGCCGTGCCCCAACTCTGGTTCATGCTTTACATCTCAGCCTCGACTGTTCTCCGCCAGGTTGTCTTTGGTCTGCCTCTCTTTCGCCGCCTTTTTGGGGTCCATAGCATAGCAGTTCTGGTGATGGTGTCAGGGTCCCTTCTGAGGACATGGCCAACCCATGTTTACCTTATTAAACATTATTAGGGAACATTTCGGAATTAGCAGCCAACATTCATGACCTCATGTAGTGACCGGGCATCTCTGAAGAGGAGATGGAAGAAAAAGCTTACTGCACTCTCGGTCATGTCCAACACGGCTACTAATATGAGGTTATGCGTGGGGGAAAAGGGGGGGGGGTGTGGCAACCTCATCATGTAAAAGAAATGCCCCAGAAACCACCACTGCAAGAGAATGTGAATGATTGACTTCCTGCAGGAACCAGGCTAAAGCGGAGGCTTCATGTTCCATCAAAATCCCAGAGGAAAGTAATAATGATGAGGATGATCGTGATGATGATGATAATTCATAAAGAATTAAACGTTTGGTTTTTTTTTTTTTTTTTTTGGTTTGGTTTTAAGGACTATCTTCATTGCACACGGACTACTCCATCAGTGCTTCGATCTCCTCCTTTAGATCACACAAGGAGGATCTCAGCATATTGCACGAACTCTGTAGCACCGGCGAGAATCCCAATGTGAGTATATAGGAATCACACATTCTATAAATATTTTTGTTGCGGGTAGGCTTCTAATTTTTAAATTTTGCAAGGGCAGCGGCCTGATAGGCCCACAGCAGTAAGGCTTGTTTTTCAGAACCAGTGGTCTTAATGATGTCATACTCCCCCCTAGTCTCCTAGATAGTGAGATCGGATGGTTAGCCTTCTCGGATAAGGGCGAAAAAATAGGAGGTCAAGTGTGCAAGTTGCGCACGTTAAAAATCCCACGGCAGTTGGAAATCGTAAAGAAGAAACGTACAACCGGGCAAACTGAGTTACTGTACTTTTTTTTTTTTTAATGGAAAAAGGACATGACGGTGTTCCATAGATTATGAAACAAATCTGCTGATTAGGTATTTCTTTTATGTAAAAAAAAAAAAAAAAAATTAAACTCAATTTGGCAATTTCCTATTACTCGGGCTTTTTTGCTCCGCACAGAATATATTTAGTTATAAGTTGTTTCGTAGCATTTACAGTTAGGATTAGGGTCGGGGTTGCGGTTAACCTTAACCCTAACCCCAACCCTAACCCCAATCCTAACCCTAATCCGAACCCTAACACTATCCCTAATCGTACGAAACAACACATAACTACAGATATTTTGTGCGGAGCAAAAAAGCACGAGCAATAGAAAATTACCCTAAATTTTATAATCCAAAAAATTTAGCAAAGTTGAACAACCATATATTGGAATGCGGAAAAAAAAGAAGGGGGGGGGGGGGTTAAGGAGGGGGAGGATGGTAAAGAAGGCATTCGCGTATACATGTTGACGCATATAAAAACTATCACAATGAGCAGTGCGCCATGAAACAACGTTATATTTTCGCATGCATTATTATTGGTTATCAACAGTTGCTAAATTTAGCTACTTTTTTTTTAATTGGTGACAAACGCTGACTATGACATAAATAAAATATTTTATCACATTGTGTTCGTCACATCAACAAGGCACAAGGGTGTTTCTTCATCATCATCATCATATTCTTTTGCGCTCCTTACAGCGCATTGGAGCCACTACTGTTGCTGCTGGTCCCCTGCTAGGAAACCCGCACCTAGGCGCATACACATGGGCATGCAGCAGTACTTGGTTTCTGTGGAGTTTGCTTTACATGATTAGTTTACCAGTCAAGGCCGTAGATACGTAAAAGGGGGAGGGGGGGGAAGGTGTAAAAACCTCCCTCCCCCCTTAAGGTTTGGTGAAAAACATTTGTGGGGAAATGATACTGTACAAAGATGTTTTGTGCCGATGCAAGACTTTTTATTTGCAATTCCCTATGCCTCACTTCTGACGATTTAAATCACTCCTACGGTAGGCCTAACGTCTGTGTGAAACCTAATCATTCGTGCCATGCTTAACCTCATATTTGTTGCCTTGTACGACATGCCTGAAAGTACAGTAGGCTTATTCTATCTTTGTCTCTCCAGAAACCTCCTGGAAATACACAGAACCAAATATATATTAAATATAACTAAATGTGACAAAGGGTGATTTCCTGTGCAAAGTAATTATGTATAAATGATTTGGAAACTACAGAGATGTACAGGAAGTTCGGCGATACAAAAGGGTTACTGGTTTCGGACGAAATGGCTGTAACTTAATTCTGATTTTTACATTAAAGAATTACGCTAAAGTGCTTCACATTTATGCAAATTATTACAGTAAGAAATAAGAGGTGGTTGTTAAAAGGGAAACAAAATACAGGTGGCTCTCGATTTAGGCCGGGGATGCGTTCCTGCACAAACTAAGGCAATGAGAATTGGCGTAAATTGAAATCATTTAATAATGTATGTTAATGGGAAGCCAATGACTTACATTCCAGGTGCCCATAAATTTACAAGCAATGTAATGTTGTTGTATTTAAAGCTCTGACATAATGTAAATGAAATATAGTAAATAAAAAAAAAATTATTAAATTAAATAATGTACATTAAGCAAAAAAATATTTTGTACACTTAAAACGTGCAAAAGCGCAATGACAATACAGCGGCTTTAAGTTCCCTGACGAAGTCCCTGGTTGAGAGGATCGTTATTGTTTTTGTTTGAAGAAAGCATGCAGCGTTGACTTCCTTTCTGTCCAAATCTCACAGTAAGAGCTCATAGATGCCATAATGTTCCTCTTCCCTGTAGCACTCCGCTCCCAGTTGTGGTCAGTCTCGTAGACTCCATCAGTGCGTTTCTCCATGTCTGAAAGGATGCACGGCAGATCGTCTATCTCCATTTCTCTTGTATTCTTTGTTTACTCATCCTCTTTTTGTTGGCTTAGGTGATTAGGCGATTCTTCAGTCTTCACTTGAAAGGGGCTCTCCATGACTTTCCAACACCCCTGTTACGTCTTCACGAGTAACTTCGTCCAAGACAACCTCTTGTCTCAGTCTTTTAATGTCTTTAATTTAATATAAATAAAAAAATTCATAGTAATATTTCTTGTTACTGTAATAAGAAGTTTTGAAATATATATGTTTTCCTTTGTTTGATATTGTGTTTCCTTTTTTTACCTTCGGGTTTCAAAATCGGTGTTATTTTGAATGGTCGCAGACCGGACCGGCGCAAACTGAGGGCTACCTGTACAGTAACATATCCTCCAAATTTTGCATGTTAGGCGTAAGTGGGGAGTTATAATCCATGTTTACTTAAGCTTTAGTAATCTGGCGGTATGAAGTGTGGTGACAAACTCCATTCCTAGTTGACTTTGCCTTCCCTAACGTAATAGCAGAATCATGTACCCATTTACACCTGGGTAGACTGGACCGTAACACTACCTGGTTTCGAACTTGGTAATTTTGCCACGAGGAAGAGGCATTCTAAACACAATGCAACTCTATACACTTTTTAATTTAACTATTAAGATAAAAATCCCCCTTTCAGTATTAGTGATATTGTAAGTTTACTTAGGGCTGAAACATATGTTGTGTTCAATGCGTTATATATTTCTTTGTTGGTCTTTTTTCTTACATTGCTACACCCAGGGGGACTATAGCCTCGGAGATAACTTTATACCGTCTTTTTTATTTTACGACGTTCTTGAACTGGCGTATGTCAAAGCAGAATTCGGTAGTGCCAGCACGCTGTTTGCATTGCGAGGAATATACATCTTTTATGCCAGAAGCATCAAATATATTGCTATAAAACAACAGATACATTTTTAGTGTAAGATATACTCCCAGATAGCTCTTAAAATATGATCCCTAGCTATAAGATACATTCGTGATTTAATTCACTTTCTTCAAAGGCACTTATTAGAAGGTCGCGGTTATGGTATCACGAAGACTATAGTTTAATAGCTCAGTCATTTTCATAGTCTTCTGTGACTTCGAAGTTCATGCAGATGTCGAAGAAATAAGTCCACCAGGGAGTCTATTTATGAGATCTAAAAGATTTTTGAGATACCGTTTTTTTTACTTCGTATTGGGCTCCGTTGTTCACTACATAGTCCTATATTTCAGTCAAAAGAACCTTTTGGCAATATCGTGTTCAGTATCTTAAGTCATCATTGATTCTATCCACTCCCTCCCTTTCCATCTCTCTCTATCTCTTTATATATATATATATATATACTGTTCAAAAAAAGAAACGCATAGCTATCCGAGGGCGCGTTTTTATGAGTTTGTAAGTAAAATTTGGTGCTAGGGTATATAAAAACCAGCCTCAAATGTTCTTTACAGTGTCACATGCACGTGTTGACCTGAATTGCGTTCGTTTTTGTAATCGTTACAACGCAGTGGTCAATAGTGTATATGACGCAATTTTTGACCACAGCTCATGTTGCGCGCACGTGAAAGCAACAACATTTGGGGTGAACACTATTCACTGACTACGCAACTGAAACCCTATAAAAGGATAACGCTACACACAAAAAATTCAGTTAATTTTCAACCAGACATTTATGCCGTCTCTATCGATAAATTTAAGGAACATTGCTATTGGCCGTTTGCACGCAGGCGAAAGTCAAAGTCAGGTTGCCAGGCATCTAAACGTGCATCAGAGTACCATCAGTCGACTTTGGCACCGGTTCCACGCATCCATGCCCAGAAGATGCCAGTCGCTGTCCCATCCCGGCGGTGCCCACACACCACACCAACGTGAGAGTCCGTACGCCAAAAACTCTCGTGACTCAGATGCAAAACAACTGTCAATTGATTGGTTGAACCCTAAGGTATTCTTTTGTGCAATTTGAACAATTAACTCATTAAATTAAAAAAGTTATTGAATGTCAAAATTATGGCTATGTGTGTGCCTTCAGTAGCTATGCGTTTCTTTTTTTTGGACAGTATGAAAAGATTATCTGTAGTTTAGAACCAATGTTGGGAAAGGTTACGACTACACATCCACAAGATTGGGATAGAATCTTACCCGATATTATCTTAGCCTATAGAGAAATTCCCAACGAAAATACGGAGTTTGCGCCATTTGAATTATACTGTTCAAAAAAAGAAACGTATAGCTACTGAAGGCACACACATAGCCACAATTTTGACATTCAATAACTTTTTTAATTTAATGAGTTAATTGTTCAAATTGCACAAAAGAATACCTTAGGGTTCAACCAATCAATTGACAGTTGTTTTGTTTCTGAGTCATGAGAGTTTTTGGCGTACGGGCTTTCCCGTTAGTATGGTGTGTGACCTCCACGTGCATCGATCAGCGACTGGAATCTTCTGGGCATGGATGCGTGGAACCGGTGCCAAAGTCGACTGATGGTACTCTGATGCACGTTTAGATGCCTGGCAACCTGACTTTGATTTTTGCCTGCGTGCAAACGGCCAATAGCAATGTTCCTTAAATTTATTGATAGAGACGGCATAAATGTCTGCTTGAAAATTAACTGAATTTTTTTGTGCGTACCGTTATCCTTTTATAGGGTTTCAGTTGCGTAGTCAGTGAATAGTGTTCACCCCAAATGTTGTTGCTTTCACGTGCGAGCAACATGAGCTGTGCTCAAAAATTGCGTCATATACACTATTGACCACTGCGTTGTAACTATTACAAAAAACGAACGCAATTCAGGTCAACACGTGCGTTTGACACTGTAAAGAACATTTGAGGCTTTTTTTTATATACCCTAGCACCAAATTTTACTTACAAACTCATAAAAACGCGTCCTCGGATAGCTATGCGTTTCTTTTTTTTGAACAGTATATATTTATATATATATATATATATATATATATATATATTATATAAATATCTTATATATATATATATATATATATATATATATATATATATATATATTTATATATATATATATATATATGCATATATATATATATATATATTATATATATATATTTATATATATATATAGATATATATATATATATATATATATATATATATATATATATATATATATATATATATATATATATATATATATATATATATATACAGTGGTGGTACCAGGCTATTTTGCTCCCTGGGAAGGCTAACTACTTGCACAACAAAAGCAAAAAAAATAAAATAATTGCCAACTTCAGTTTTCAGAAAGAGATGTCTTGCACAAAAAATAAAAAGCACAAACTTGAAACTGCTAAATGTATTTTTAATTGCAAGAATAAGTAATAAACAATCTTTGATTATCTTTCTCAAATACAAAAGAAATAATTTAAGCACACAAATCATTTTGAACAATCTTGTGAATTTTGATGTTAAAATTTAAGTCTCGTGACAGTTTCATTTTCAGGCACATCAAAATCTCACTTTGCGTGCCTTTTCCTTTGCAGCTTTTGTCACCAGTTCCTTCAGGTCAAGTTTTAATGCTTGGGCATGCCCAGTTGATATAGTTGCTAAGCCAACTAGTTTCTTTTGCAACATAAATGATCGTATGTAAGTTTTTATACGTTTGAGCTTCGAGAAAATGCGTTCACCACTTGCCACTGACAATGGAAGTATGAGAAGGATCCTTAGAGCAACAGAATCATCAGGAGTTTTTGTTGTAGTATGAAGAGAATTACTTTCTGTGGAGGCATAGACTTTGGAAGTCTTCGAACCATTTCACAGCACAGATCTTCAGCATAAATATCTTTGTTTTCATTGTGCACAATGATTTTTCCAAATTCTTGCAGGCCTATCTTCGGTTTTTTTTTTTGTGGTCATCGCAGAAGCAACCAACTCATTGGCATGTTGTCTGGGTGGCACCCCTTAATATCGCTTGCCATAACTTAGTCTTAAACACTTTGGGAGAGAACCTATTTTTCTAAACTTACGCCTAACACGGCTGTTTGCGAGCGATCTTTTAGTCATTTCCCCTTTTTCCCCGACCGCGCTATTTATAGCCCACTTGACAGAGGTCACGTGGTCAGCTTCCTAATGGGAAAAACATGTGGCGATGTTTACTTTTGATAGGGCTTAATTAATGCTTTTAGGCTACTTTTTTATTATAAATACCGGCTTTAATTTTGCGTAAAGCTAGACTAGAAATGTTAGAGTAAATTTTAGAACAAGAACAAACATTTTATCACAATTAGAACAGAAGATATAATAGTCTGAAATAGTGTAAAATTTACGGTTTTTTTTTTACATTTTGTTATGGTTTGTTTCTAATTCAATTTACACTAAAACGGTCACAATCAACATGCATAACAAATTACATAAATCAAAAGTAGAAAACCTGCAGAAAATGGATATCAAAGTTTTGTTTTGGTTTCATGCGTCAAACATTAATTATTGAAAGTTTAAATTGCATGTCCACATTTATAACCTTAAAATAACACACCCAATAGTCCCCAGAACATGAGAGCTAACAATTATCTCAATCATACATCATGAGTTCTGATCCAGTCTGCGCAATGTTTTTCTAATATGTGCTGTTTATGAATTGTCTTACTAGGGAATAGCTTTCTGAACAAAGACATATAAGTCTCTATCGATGCTGTTATTGATTCTTTACTAATTGGTTTACTGTGTGATATTTTGTTGTGTACTTTCTCAAATGCTTCTTTCAGTGAGTTGAATTGTTCTTGGGCAATAAAAGCTACGTTAGTTATATCTTGTTTGTCTGTAATTTTCAGTGTTTGTGTAATGATTGCTCTTGTAAGATCTTTATGAACTTTTTGTGTGAGATATCTGTGGCAGTGATTCCCTATAAATGCTCTGCTATTATAAGCCTGTTGTATGATTTTGTGTTTGGCTAGTACCTTGTCCATGTGTGAGCAAACTGTACCAGACCTAGTACACAGATCTTGAAACTGAAGTTTGGCCAGCGCATCTTGTGCATTTTCAAGTCTAACTTTAAAATTATCTGTCTCCTCCTTATCCTCACAAAGTTCAATACCTACCTGAAAAATGCAATTTTAGCTCCTAATTCTTCTGCCTATTTCCAGTTCCTACTAAATCTCTTCAAGTTCTTAAAAGTACTAATGTTTGCATGTATCTCTTGCGAATTCTCAAATATCTTTGCGTCTATTGTATCAGCTACTTGTTCTAGAAGTCTGTGGTGTTTCAAAACAATGCCTAATAAAATATGAAGGTAAGGAGGAGCTACATTTTCAATTTCAATCTCTAACATTGGTTTGTGTAAACAATTATGGTAATGTGCCACTTGCCTTTTATTCCTTTCCATATTTCCTATTGTAATTCTTATCAACATGGCCAAATTCTGTTATGTCTTTGAAAATGTTTGGTTTGTCTGGAGCTCAAGGAATATACCCATGTCTGTGGTGTCTCCAGCAAAACAAGGAAATAATCCCCGAATAAGAAAACAACAACTTGTTTACCATCCCACTCTAAATATTTTAGTGACTCTATCTGAGCTTTCATGCCATTCATAAATATTTCTAAATTATCATATGTATCTCTGACTCTAGCCATTGATAAAAGGATGGTATTAGATTTAGAATTTGGTTTCTCTAAATTTACTACCTGCATTGCAACTTTGAATGAAAGAAGATATACAAACAGTTACTTAGAATTCGCTGGCAGCCGTCGTGTGCACAGGATTGTCTACCAAAGAACACCAATGGAACAGTCCTTATCTCACACACAATTTAAAAAAAAAATTCATATTATAAATAGAAGATTAACAAGACTTGAAAGATAGATCAAATTATGTGGAAGTAATCTATCTATAGCTTTACATGTTTTCTGACGCTTATATGCGTAGCTAAATATCATTATAAATGAATGAAAATGCAAAAACAGATGGTGCTTTACAAAAAGTTATTTTTTTACTACCTTATTTAAGATTTGTGGGTATCAGGAATGCGTTTAAAGGGATTTAAATGCTATAAAATCTGGTGACAATATGCTTGTTCTTGTAATGCCACACTCACAAAACTGACTACCACACATTCTCAAGATATGAAACCAAAAAAAAAAAAAAAAGTATGTGGAAATAATCTTTAGCTTCCCTTCGAGAAGTCTTTATAATTATAAACTCAAACGAATGGGCCGATTTTTAGATATTAAATTAATAAAAAGATTACTTATTTTATGAATTTCCTTAAATGATGACGCTGTTTTCAAAAGTCTGTAACTCCGTCAAAACTAATTTCAAACAAATAAAAATGCAATCAAAAATAGAACACAGAACAAAGTTATAGTACACAAAAGAATTTTAGCGCTGTGTTTATCCAGAACGAGTGTGTAATGATTTATATTTTACTGATTTTACTCACACATCAGCTGATTTTCCCCGCCAAAAACTTAAATAGTCTTTTACGGTGCACACAAAATTTTATACCCGGTATCAGAATTCCGGTCACCGAAACTAAAAGAGCGCTCTGGTATAGGGCACAAACAGCCGTGCTAACGCGTCTAGATCCGAACTGATTATAACTTTAACTTCGATTTCCCATTACAATTATTAACCAAGTTTCTAACTCAGACTTTTTGTAATGAATCGTTCACTCACTCTTACCAAAACCCCCGTGCAACACCTGCTTTCTTCACATTGTTCGAAAACAACTCATTTAAAACCTTCAAGGGACGTAATTACAAATAATCACAATTCGCTAAATACGACTATAAGTCAAAGCCTCTCCTCCCCCTAAGTTACTTTAACAGCGTTATGCAAATTTATAAAACCATATTCTTTTACTCATGAATCTCTACAACCTGAAACTTCGACTATTTTACAAGGGGCGCAATAAAAGATTTAACTCCATTTGCCCTAATCCCCACAAATCATATTTTAGTTCTCTTTTAGTTAGGTTTAATAGTATGTTGTCGCTGTTATGCTAATTTTTTTAACTGGATTTTTA
Organism: Oreohelix idahoensis; assembly: GCA_024509875.1. Taxonomy (NCBI): domain Eukaryota; kingdom Metazoa; phylum Mollusca; class Gastropoda; order Stylommatophora; family Oreohelicidae; genus Oreohelix; species Oreohelix idahoensis. The sequence continues at coordinate 78,423 of JAMPIV010020540.1, forward strand.
CAGTTGACTTTTTTTTTATATACTGACCTCAAATTCGCTTGTTTAATGTCATATTTTTTGGAACTGCAACCATCTCCACGTACCAACGGAACCGAACAACACCAACGTCCTTCTCAGGGCGTCCTCTCTCTTCAAGAAGCTATACTAGAAGTAGTTCCGGACATCCAAGACAATGAAAGCCCTGAGAAGCAAAGAACTAGACCTAGTCAGGATAATACAAGAACTGACAACTACACAAAAGCTCTGGATCAAGAAAAAGCTCCTTCCGACGGCAAACAGGTGCATGAGTCTAGTCCTGACCGGAACCGGAGAAGGAAAGAGGGAACAAAGTCTAGCAAGAAAGGCGATACAAGAGAGGATCGTAAAGATCACCCAGATGTCTGGAGGTGAGGCCTCACTGAGGGCCCTGCCAGATGACAAAGTGATCGGCATCCTTGAGGTGATAACTGGAAGGAGAGGTATCGCTAAAGTACGGAGGCACGAAAAGGGAGTCGTGCTTTCGCTCATCAGCACTACAACAACCACTTCACTGATGACCGAACTGGAATCTAGTCCAAAAGAAGTCCAGTTGCCCCACCAAATAAAAGTGGTGGTGGAAAAGTACAAGACAACAAAGAAGTTGGTCATCAGAGGGGTGGATACCAGATGTTCCGAAGGCGAGGTCCATAGACGCCTTCAGGCTGAAAACGCAGATCTAAAAATCACGCAGGTCGAAAGGCTAAATACCTGGGCCAAGAAAGATACCAATCTGATGATAGTAACGGTTGAAGGATCGACAAGACCCGAGAGACTGACGCTCCAAACAACAACAAAAAAGACAGAAGCCTATAACCCTCCGGTGATGCAGTGCCTAACTGCCAGCAGTTTTCACACACGAAGAAAACATGCAGGAGAGACGCAGTCTGCCGATATTGCGCGGGAAACCACCAATATGGCGACTGCCCCAGGGCGAAGGAGGACCACAACTACAAAGCTGTGAACACAAACCGTACCTGTGCAAACTGCCTTGGAAACCACGGGGCAAGGTACCGAGGCTGCCCTGTGTTTCAGGAAACAAAGAGCATCTTGAAGGAGGCCGTGTCCAAAAACATACCTTTCAAAGAGGCAAAACACAGAGTGGCTGCGGATGTTGCAGACAAACAGCGCACGATTGACAGAAGACAGTTACATCAGCTGAAAGCGGAAGTAAAAGAAATGAAACGGAAACTCCAGGGCGAGAACAAAAGCAGGCAGACTCCCGAAAAACAAATTGACAGTGAAGACGTAATTGATCTACAGAACGCTAAAGAAATGCTGGAAGAAATGAAAAGAGTTCAGCAGCAGATAGAAACAGATGTCAAGAAGCTGACAATGCTGACAGAAGAAAACTCAGAAATCCTCAAAAGAATCGAAGCGGAACGAAGAGCCGTGGAGGAAATGACATCAAACACAAGAGCGACCAAAACAAACGAGCAATCAGGCGAAGAGGTCATCGAGGAAACATTAGAAAAACTTCTCCCAGCAATAATAGAAAAGGCTCTATTACAAATACAGGAGGGGAGGAGGACACGGGAGTCGGAAGCGAGGAGGGCAAAAGCAAACAAAACCACACAAGCCAGATAGGGAGGCAGGATATGAACACCAAGAACACGCCACGACACCATAAACATACAAGCAACGAAGAGGTATGCAGACAGTCATCTAGTGGTCCTTTTTAGGACCAGTCCTTTTCAGGACTAACAACCGGCTAGCACCGAAGAAACTAAACGCACAATATACCCCAACTATAACCAATTATCAGGTTGAACAGGGTATAACAGCAACATATCAGACAAACGAACGAACGAACGAACGCTTGTTTAATGTGTTTCCACACGCTATTTTAATACGGGTCTTTTATGTTAGGAAATGCGCCCTAATATAACCGACCTTTGGCTAGGATCATGTGTCTAGACACAAGGGATCAGTACAATGACATTTATGTGTCATTAGGTCCTTTGTGTGAGAACACAGAAGATCACTACTGTGACACTTGTGTCATTGGGTCTTTTTGTGTTGGGACATGTGTCTTGACCAGGGCCGGAGGTTTTAGGGCGTGTGCCAATGCGACCTCATGCGAGGAAAAATGCGACCTCATGCGAGGAAAAAAAAAATGTTAGGACATGTGCCCTAATATCCGGCCTTTGGCTAGGATCAATGTGTCTTAACACAAAGGATCAGTACAGTGACATTCATGTGTCATTAGGTCCTTTGTGTGAGAACACAGAAGATCACTACAGTGACACATGTGTCATTGGGTCTTTTTGTGTTCCGACATGTGTCTTGACCAGGGCCGGGGTTGGGCGTGTGCCAATGCAACCTCATGCGAGGAAAAAATATGCGACCTCATGCGAGGAAAAAAATATGCGACCTCATGCGAGGGAGAAAAAAAATATTTGGACATGCGGCCTAATATAACCGACTAAGTAAGTGGGTAATCTGAACACAAAAGATCAGTACAATGACATTTCGGTGTCAATTGGTCTTTTAGTGTTTGGACATGCGCCCTAATATCTGGCCTTGGCTAGGATCATGTGTCTTGGTCAGGGCCGGGGTCGGGCGTGCTCCAAATGCGACTCAAGCGAGTCAAAAAAAAAGGCAACCTCATGCGAGGAAAAATGCGACCTCATGCGAGGAAATTTAACAAAAAAAAAACAAAAAAAAAAACATTTGGACATGCGCCCTAATATCCGGCCTTTGGCTAGGATCAATGTGTCTTAACACAGTGGATCAGTACAGTGACATTCATGTGTCATTAGGTCATTTGTGTGAGAACACAGAAGATCACTACAGTGACACATGTGTCATTGGGTCCTTTTGTTTTGGGACATGTGTCGTGACCAGGGCCGGGGTCGGGCGTGTGCCAATGCAACCTCATGCGAGGAAAAAATATGCGACCTCATGCGAGGAAAAAAAAACCCCAAAAAAAACGTTTGGACATGCGCCCTAATATAACCGACTAAGTAAGTGGGTAATCTGAACACAAAAGATCAGTACATTGACATTTCGGTGTCAATTGGTCTTTTAGTGTTTGGAGATACACCCTAATATCCGGCCTTGGCTAGGACCATGTGTCTTGGCCAGGGCCGGGGTCGGGCGTGCTCCAAATGCGACTCAAGCGAGTCAAAAAAATGCGACCTCATGCGAGGAAAAAAATGCGACCTCATGTGAGGAAATTAAAAAAAATAAATAAATATATAACCGACTAGGTTGAACGGGACGCGCCTCGCCAAAACGAGGCAGTAGTTTTACATAAATAAAGAAAAAGCTATTTTAATAGATTCTCTCCGCTGTTATAATATAGAGAGTTGCGTACTATGAAATACCATTTCATAGGGTCAGCGAAACTATAAAGTTTAACTATCACAGCGGGACCTGCCAAAATGGCTGCAATCAGTGAATAAGGCGCACGTGCGGCCTGTGGTCCTGATGTTGTAAAGACTAAAGTTCCATACCTGTGCAAAACACCACCTTCTAGCACATCATTTCCAGACAGATTTCGGATATATCCATTTGAATTTGCACACACACACACAAATTTTGAGCAAAAGGCAAAACACTAGCCACTTGATCTCAGTTATTTTAAGGTGATCAATCCACTTACTGTTTCGATCCAGTAAATTGTGGCCGTTCAGCGGATGATGTTAGTGTTGATGGTACTTCTCGTATAGTGGGACTCGTCTCACTGTCCCGCAGTGGGCAGCTAGGTGTTGATGATGCTATGTTAAAACAAATCTTGACGATATAACATCACACGACAGACAGATGATGGGATGGAGAACATATGGCGAAAAGTACTGCACTCAAACAGCGGTGAACAACAAGGATGATGTTTATTTACAGCTAGTCACCTAATCCGCAGAAAATCATAATTCATGCCCAAACTTTCCTCTGAGGCGGGTCATCTCCCATAATAACAATGTTCATAGGCAACTTTTGAAATAAATCTTCTCTCACTCCATCATTTTTTTCTCTTATATAGTCTGACGCTTCTCTAAGATTACTAGCTCATCTACTGTTCTGTTCTTCTGGTTTCCTAACCCCTTGATAAGGCCCGTAGGACTGGTGAAACTAATCGATGTATCTTTGATATAAGACTGGTCTAACCACCAGGGCTGTTTATTTGTATCAATAGTCACTTGTTCTACGCTGCCGCAAGCTACTGTCAATTGTCTCTGCATCTAACACAACATACCTGTTTCGTCTTGTAGTCTTGACAAATTGTTAACACGATCTTGAACTGGCGACATTGTCTTTCTTGTCTTTATCTATCATCTATTAAAGGTGGCGTTTGAGCGTCTTGTTGGTTAGGCAAAATAATTTGATACAATACTGTGACCTCAGCAACCAACCACCTTCAGTGGCTTGTTCGCCAGAAATATCAACCATCAAACATCGCTCGCCACTACACAACTTTAATACATAGCAAAATTGCTATCCTACGCTAAGCGCGTTCTCAAAATCAGATTTTCCTCATCGTTTTTCCTGATCCGAGCCAGTAGTCCAAACTGGTGAAAGACTCCCCCCCAGATACATCCAGATTAACCAAATAAACCATCCAGTGAAAATTAAAAACATACCAGCTTAGAAAATAGCATATTTTGGATTTTAAAAAACCATTTTGAACTATAACTACAAAAGGAAAAATACCTACTAGAGATAATATAGTATAAAACAAATACAAACAAAAACATATTACAATAAAGGAAACACGTCCTGATATAACCAACAACTCCATGTACATGGTAGATGGTTGAAAGGTTCGTGCTACAAAGAAAAGTAGCAAACACATTTTGAAAAAACAGAACGTCGCTCTCATCACAGCCCGCCTGAAAGACTCTCGATCTCTAGCCAGCCCTCCTGCCTCCTCCATTGTCATGTTCAAGGTGACTTCAATAGTCCTGTGTCCACCGTCATCTTGGTCGGCCCCTGCCTCGCCTTCCAGGTACCATACCCTCCATCACTGCTCTCTCTAAGCCACTATGACGTTTAATGTGGCCAAAATATTTCAGTTTCCGGGACATGATATTGTTTATGAGCCAGTTTTCCCTCGATGTTCAGGTCGTGTAGGATGTCTATATTTTTCTCTTCTTGGTCCAAGATATTCTGAGAATTTTTATGTAACACTTTGCTTCGAAAGATTCGATTTTTCTCTTTAATGTTTGAGTAATGGTCCATGATTCACATCCATACGTTGCTACCGGAAAGATGCACGTTCTCAGAAGTTTTACTTTTATTAATTTGCTGGTGTTATGCCATAGGTTCTTCATTTTATTTGCATTGCTATGGCCAGTCTCCTTCTGACCTATTTTGAGCAGTCTCCATTGTTGTTAATGGAGCGAACATATTCAAAATTTGTGACATTTTCAATTTCCTCATCACAGTTGGTAATTTTTGGTTGGCATCTTGTTTTGTCTGTGGACATTATCTTTGTTTTTTTTGTGTGTTCAGAAAAAGGTTCTGATCCTCACTGTGTCTTTTGACAGACATGATTAACTGTTATAGTCCCTTGGCACTGTTTGAAAGAATAACTGTGTCATCTGCGTACCTGAGTTCTGGGATCGCATTTCCACCAATTGTGAACGGATCGCAATGTTCACATTCTTGGTCACTCCGAACATTTCTCATTATATTTTCTGCATAGATGTTAAACAAGTATGGAGAGAGGATGCAACCCTGTCTTACTCTCCTTTTCACCTCAAACCATCCTGATGTTTCCCCCGCTACTCTGACAGCTGCTTGTTGTTCATGGTATAGTGTTTCAATTAGATGGATCAAATGCTCCGGAAACCCCATGTCTCTCATGATGTTCCATGTCGTGGTGTAAACCCACTTCTTTGTTAATACTACAGCCAATCCACGTTCAACAGACTCTGAGACAGAATAAATTACACGAAGTCAAGTTCACGCCAAGACAGAAAAACTTAAGCCTAAAATTTCGGAACTCGGTCACGAAAAGTACGAAAACGTCGGCTATTAAAAAGGCGAAAACGCCGAGAACCAATCAAAGGGGTTCCTTAAGCAGTAGAATTTACCGGCGTCTACGTATATAAACGGGCGCGTTTTATTCAAAACACACACGGGATCCAAAGATGCAGCAATAGAGAATGCAGTCAGCGACACATAGCTTGACTGCTTGCATCAGGGTCAGCGAACCAGAGCTGACCAAGACCCTACTCAACCTCCACGTGGTGGTCCTGGAAACAGGTTGCATCACTGCAGTCTGGCTGAGAAAGTAGGGATCGCAGAGGGAAGGCAAACCCGGTCCCAAAAAATGCCGTGCTGAAGTCGGATGTGTCGACCAAAAGGTGCAGATATCACAGCTCCGGCGTAAACAGACACAACGCAACCAACGTCCTTTTCAGGACGAACGAGGAAGAAGAAGAAGAAAACACACACACAAACACGAAAGCCAGCCAGAACGACAGACGGGGGAAGAGAAAGCTGTCAAGACTGATTTATGCTTTCCTGCATGACCGGGCAGACTTGCTTCACTAGGTCGAGTCAAAATCTGGCTTGTATTAATCTTAGAGGGTAGGTAAACTTACTATAAACTTGTAGGAGAATATGCCTACATCATATATAATGATTGTATTTTTTAGTATCATTTATAATACCTACATCTGTATATAATTAATGTGTATCATGTATAATGATTATATTTTATGGAATCAGGTATAATGATTGTATTTCCTGATATAATTGCTGAAGACGAAAACCAACCTGAAATATAACCTATCAGTCCTTTTCAGGACTCATATAACTCCACCCTGAAATATAACCTATCAGTCATTTTTAGGACTCATATAACTCCAACCTGAAATATAACCTATCAGTCCTTATTAGGACTCATATAACTCCAGCCTGAATATAACCTATGACTATATCATGTATAATGATTGTGTTTTATAGTATCATGTATAACCCACCTAAAAATAACCTACACCTGTATATATTTAATATAACTTTAGCATTTTAGTTTTACTATGAATGTATCAGGTATACTGATTATATTTTAGGGAATTAGGTATAATGATTGTATTTCCTGGTATTATGGCTGAAGAAGAAAAAAACCAACCTGAATATAACCTACAACAGTATTGTTAGGGTATATTTTACCAGACTTATCAGAGATGACCTGGTATATTATAGGGGGAATTAAACGGTTGTATCATACCTAGGTGTACAAATTATTGGATGTATTTATGTATTGAATCAGAAAGAATGTTTTGCAAGTACACACCGGTCTTGTCTCGCTATTGCTAAATCATACTGAGCCATGTTGTCATTCATCCTACATGCAGACACCTGAGACACGCTCATCTCATATACACTAGAAATAGGTGGGATTGATGACAGAAATTAGCCCCCTGTTTTTTTTTTCCGTGTTACATGTTTTATTCGTCTCATCCAACCTGAGGTCGTATGTTCTGGTCAATCCAGCTGCCTGGAACTTCGCAGGAGCATAGTGATTGTATCGAGCTACATCCTTAGTCCCCCTCAGTCTTGGGTGGGCTAAAGGAACGATCATCAGCGAGTGTTGTGTGCACCAAACTAAGAATGACAGAACTGTTTTAAGAGATGAGTACACATTAGTACCATTTCCGTCGGCAAGTGTGAGCAATTAACTGTCTATGAAGAAAAAAGAAAAAGTGATTTAGCGTAGTGAGAGACAAGATTAACAGTACAGCTGATATATATAATTTTGTTCCTATAATTGGAAGACTTGTTGTATATATATATATATATATATATATATATATATATATATATATATATATATATATATATATATATATATATATCATATGTAAACTTACAAATCCATTACATTACATCTTCCAACATCCACCCTTCAGCACAAGAGTAGATAGTGTATATACTTAATACATAAGGAAATTGTATTTGAACGACTTGTCAATTTTTATAATTGTTAAGTGAAATCTGTTTCCTTGTTTTAATATCACAGTTAGTTACACAGCGGGGTGGCATTTTATGACTGTCTCCACTCTACTAATTTTTCGAGATCAGATCATTCACAGCCGTAACTAATTTGTGATACCAGTAGTTCTCTCATACACTGGGACTTCACCATTTTCCTGCAGAAATTCTATTTCTATATTGTCAGTACTATACTTATCTTAGATACAATAAAAACCTGACTCTACATTCCACAGTTTCTGGTGTAGTACGCAGTCGAAGGCCTTGGTGTAATCTACAAAACAGGCATGAAGATCTACATTGTATTCTCTGCATTTCTCGAGGTTGTTTCTCACATTAAAAATGTGATCTCTCGTACCTCTGCCGTGTCTAAAACCCGCCTGTACTTCATGTATTTCATGTTCTAACTTTCTTTCTATCCTCTTCATGATAATCCGCAAGAGGATTTTGCTGGCATGACTTATTAAAGCAATAGTACGATAGTTGGTATACAGTTTTAAATTGCCTTTCTTTGGGAGAGGGATATACACAGATCTTTTCCATGCTTTGGGCCAGATTGCACTGTTCTAGATCTTCACACATAGTGCATGATAAACGAGGACACTGGCCTCTCCTCCTGCTTGGATTAGTTCAGTTGGTATATCATCGCATCCTGGTGATTGTGGTAAAGTGGGATGATATAAATATTTATAGGGGACTTAGTGTACTGACTGAGATCAGCTGTGAAGGTATCTGTATCAAATAAGTGTGGTGTGTTACAGATGACCTTACTTTGCTACCACATTTAGACCTCAGACTTATTCTGGAATATTGTGATGACTACGTTGAATGTCTAGGGTTATGATAGTGATGAAGTGTATGTTCACAACAACCAACAGACAGATAAACAATTTAATTTAATCCACAATACTTTACAACACTGTGACACTCACATACATAGAACACTCTATAAGACTATCTTAATAAGTCAAGTGTTAACTTTTAAAATATGTATGAATTCATTTCAATAATAGATATCCTGATTCAACTACAAAGTGAACCAGGAATCACAATCAAATGTAATCACAAGTTGTATGTACACAATTTATAGATAGGATCTTTGTATTGACATATATTATTATTACAATATGTGTGTAAGTTGTGATGTAGTACTATGAGGTAATACTGGCTTTTCAAGCTAGGTTGTTGTTTGTCATCATGACTTCATGTGTTTGTTTCTGGTGGAAATAATATTGGAAAGGTTCACAGTTTCTTTTATTTGAAACAAATAACTGTCCCTCTTGATTTAATGTACAGTCAATTTTAGAGGGGGTATACACAAGATTGAGCTGCTCTGGCCAACGAAATCTTAACTTCTGTGTGGGCGGCAGGAAAACTGACTCCTCTGCTCGCTTGCTTCACCGTTTTCTTGAGAAACAACACTGGTCGATATCTTGACCAAGGAGTATGCTACCAGCCTCTGGATTCAGCAAAACTCAGACCAGGTGCTGCTTTAATACTTTAGTACCACGGTCCCTGAAACAAGAAGGTTGTACCTCCTACTTCAGAACTAATTTATAATCTATTTCCACACTGAAGCACAATACATAACAAACACAGAGTTCAGCGCGGTAGGCCAACTGCTAGCTTCTCATGTAACAATATACACCAGTATTCCTCTGCCTAATGGTTACAACGCCTCTGCAATTCCAGCATTATTTCCTTCTATTCAATAAGATAGGTGTCATAGTACTATTTGGCAATCCCATATATGCCTATGCAGTTATACTCCTCTCCGACAAGTTTTTTACATGGTGGAGCAATATCTAGGCTTTGCCTCATGTTTGCTACTGAACCACACACATACAGACATAAATTATCAATTCACATTCAATTTTCATCAAAAAGATATCAAATATGTCTAGCTTACCACAATTCAAGGAAATATTAAACAAGTACGTTGACTGGCGATGAGTTATGGCACAATTCCGATCTGCCTCTGTCCCAGGCTTTTATTAGAAAAATATGAGCTGGTTCTCAACGCACTTGCTTCTACAAAGTTTATTTTCAAAAAGTGGCCCTGAACTGACGCTCCTAATTGACTATATCAAATGGTCTAGCCAATGAGACCATGTTTACAAAAGCATTTGAAAAAATTTACCCTTCCTACCGTTTCCATTAACAACCAAAAATAGTATTTGCAGTCGACTAATCATGTTTCGCCTTACATATTATTCTAGCCAATCAAATCGGATCTAACGTGGTGGCCTCATTTCCCCTAAAGCAGTGTCCAAACACGCCATTATGAGCAAATATGATCCTGTGTTGTCAGACAACACCACTATAGTATTTTGGCTATAATTTGTTAATTACTAGACTATTTGCTTAACACCTAACATATTCTTTGTCAGCAAGTCCTAAGGCACCCAAATATATAAGTTTAATGGAGCCAAGTGGCTTCGTTCAAAATATGTATTTTCTTCTACCACCCGTTCACTTCTATACGATGGGGTGTCTTCTGTACTGTCAGGCTAATGTCAGGATTTCAGACGTAAAACAGTATTGTGTCATGTTTCCTAATAAGCATTAACCATGTTTTTTAAAACCTTACCTCGTATTGGTAGTGTTTTTTGTCACTGTTTATTTGAAAAAAATCAAGCCTGCATGCCTTTCGCGTGGGATGGCATTAATTTTATTGCGCGAGACGACGTGGTAGTATTGCATGCGTTCCTCCGTACATCTCTCTCTCTCTTCTAAGCCCGTCTGTCTTTTCGTTTACGTAGTGCATAAAATGACATTAATGTAATATTAATCTAGGTCATTACGCAGTGTCTCTATCAAGGTCGTATAAGCAATGCAGTACCAGTTTTATTTTTAGAAACGCGTGTATTTTATGCAGTAGGCTTTACTAGCAAACGTGAAAGCATTACAATTATGCAGATGAAGTAGAAAAAGGGGTTTTCTTGTTTAGCTAGTATGACGTTCTATAACACAGATGTACGCTATTGTGACCGCACTGTTCTTTTACCATTCTTCTTTCCTTTATTGAATTAATTCGTTAGGCTTTACATTTACTTTCTAATTTAGATATGTGGATTAGAATTTCACGACAAATTCTCCCCACTTAAAACAGACATTATATGTCAGTCTATAATTCTATATACACATAGAGAAATTTAATATTATTCCTGGGGCTTACGGTGATTCTCATCACATGGATGGCGGCTTAGAAAATCCGCACTAAGGTTAGTTTTTCCAGAAATATATTCTATGCTGAACTGGAATGGCTGCAAAAGTAAGGACCATCTGAGTAACCTCGAATTTTCATGCCTAGCCTGCGCTAGAAACGACAAGGGTTTGTGATCCGTTTGCAACTTGAATGCCTTCCCATACAGATAAATATTGAATTTCTTGATCGCCCATATTACTGCAAGAAATTCTTTTTCGCTAGTTGAATAATTTGTTTCAGCTTTATTCAACTTTGTGCTAGCATATGCCACGGGGTTAATTCCCCATCCAGTGCATCTGATTTCTGTAACAGGGTCGCGCCCAAACTGATATTACTTGCATCCGTTCTCACAAAGAATTCTTGACTTAAGTCAGATAATTTCAAAATAGGTTTGCTTGTGAGCTTTTCCTTCAATTCCTGGTATGCCAATTCACATTGTGCTGTCCAGGTAATTCGATCTGGATTTCCATTGCGTGTCAAATCAGTTAACGGTGCACATATGGAATTAAAGTTTTTGATATACTTTTGGTAGAAACCACATAATGAGACAAAGGATCTCACGTCTTTCTTGGTTTGTGACCTCGGGGCTTTCTTTAGTTTCTCTAAATTCTTGGGGTCAGGGGTCATGTTTCCCTGATGGACTGTGTGTCCCAAGAATTCTAATTCTTTACATCCAACGCAACATTTGGTTGGTCGGGCTGTTAAATTCGCTTCTCTAAGTCGATTAAACAGCATGTTCAGAGAGTCAATGTGTTCCTCAAATGTTTCTGTTGCTATAAGGATATCATCCATGAAGTTTGTGATGCATGGATTATTCAGAGGATCCAACAATTTTCTCATCATTCTAGAGAAGACACTAGGCGCATTCTTCAATCCAAATGGCAATCTGTTAAACTCATAGTGTCCCTCTGAGGTACTAAAAGCTAGGTACGGTCTAACCTCAGGCTTTACTGGAATCTGATAGTATCCTTTGCTCAGATCCACTTTTGAGAAATATTTAGCTTTATTTAGCCTGGCAAACAACTGATTTGTATCCGGCAATGGATCCACCTGTCCTTCTGTAATAGCATTCAGTCTCCTGTAATCTATACAGAGTCTATGTTCTCCAGAGGGTTTCCTTAAGAGTACAACACTGGAACTATACAAAGATTCACTGTGTGAAATTATTCCTTCCTTCAACAAATAGTCTATCTCTTCCTTCAAGGCTTTCTCCTTAGCAAAAGGAATCGAATAGGCTTTCATACAGACAGGTGTGGGTTCTATCAGTTTCATATCATATTCCAATAAGTTTGTATGCCCCGGTCGGTCCGTTAACACCTCTGTATGATCATCTAGAACCTGTTGCACTCTCTCCTTCTGATTTTTCGTTAAATGTGTACTGATTTTCACATGTGCCGCTGTCTCACAGGGGTGTAATGGATATTCAAATGATGAAAGGGGTTCCTTTTTCATCTCCATTGCAATAGACAAGGTCAACAAGTGTGTCTCTTCCTGATTTTCTCTTTCCAAATATTTCTTCAGGAGATTCACATGATAGATTTTTTCTTTCTCCTTCTTATCTATCTTATAATTGGTTCTAGACACCTTCTCTAGAACTGTATATGGACCTTGCCATCCAATTTGTAACTTATTCTGACTACCGGGTAGAAGAAGCAGCACCTTCTCTCCCACAGCCAACTCTCTGTCTTTAGCTTTCCTGTTGTAATAGGCAGCATGTTTTTTCCTGGCTTGTCTCAAATTTTCATTGGCAAGTTTCCAGCCAGTTTTTAAACGAGTGGTCAGCTCATTCACATATTGGTATGAGGATGTAATATTTTCATCTGCCTTTTCATCAGTCCACGTTCTTAACAGAGATTCGAGTGGACCTTTCATTGGCCTTCCAAATAATAATGTTGCCGGGGCCATACCGGTTGAACTATGGGGTACCTCCCGATAAGCAAAGAGGGCGGCGTGAAGGTACTGGTCCCATGTATCTGGTTTTTCGTGTGCCAACTTTCTCAGGATCGACATCAACGTACCATTAAATCTTTCCACTTGGCCGTTCCCTTGGGGATGGTACAGACTACAATGGAAGTGTTTGGCCTGGAAGATCCTGAAAACTTCTTCTGTTAGTTTCCCCTTGAACTGAGAGCCATTATCAGTCAAGATTTGGTTGGGAAAGCCTAAACTTGTGAAAATTGTGAGTAATGCCTCTGCCACATGTTTAGAGTCAATGGATGACAGGGCTACCGCCTCTCCCCACATAGAACAAGTGTCCACCAGAGTCAGAATGTAGCTGTTCCTCCTCTTGGTTCGAGTGAGAGGTCCCACAATGTCCACGGCAACTCTCTCAAAGGGTGTTCCCACTATGGGCATTTCCCCTAGAGTTGCTGGTGCAGTCCAATGCTTAGGTGCTACTCGTTGGCACTCTGGACAGGATTTTACATATCGTTTGATATCTTCAGTTATCCCTGGCCAAAAATAGTGACAAGCTATACGCTGTCCTGTTGCGCTGATCCCATATGACCACTGAAGGGAATCGCATGCCCTAGTTCCAACACTTTAGTCCTATATGAAGTGGGAAGGACCAGCTGTCCGTGACCATTGGATTCAGATCCAGCCTTCCTATAAATCAACTTGTTCTTCATATAAAATTCTCCCTTGCCTGGAGGTGTATGACATTTGGGCAACTTCTTGAAACACGGCTTGAGTGTTTTGTCCTCCGCCTGTGCCTTCCTCATCTCATCTGGATGAGTATTTATTGGATTTTCATCCTCCTGTTTAGACTTTGATCTGGTCTGCACCGTTGCCAATATCACAGGTCTCTTGGGATTCCCCAGGAAGACATATCTACACCCCAATATCAGAGGGTAGATTGGTTCATTTATCACTGCTGCTTTGATTATTCCCTCCACATATCGCGTTTTTACATGTATCTTATCGATAGGGAGTGTCATGGTCGCTACTTCCTTGGTTGCAGCTTGAATTTCCACTGTTTCTGTGGTGTATTGATCTGCTTGCACCAGGTGAGAACTCACAACTGAATCATAATCTAAACCTGTATCATATAAGCACCTTATGGTGACACCATTACAGATTACATCTTCACACACTGGGGGGTGGTACGGTTCCTGTAGTTCCTCAGGTTTGACCTTTGTTCCCTTCTTCCCAGATTTCATAGCAGCAAAACGAGGAGTTTTATTCCTACAATTTTCAGTGGTATGATTGTTCATCTTACACTTTGTACACCACTTCCTTCCTTGGTTGAAAGATTTTCTTTCATCAAATTTCCTTTCATCGAATTGTGGGGTTTTATTTTTATTGTCATACCGTGGCCTATCAAACTGGTGCTTACCTTTGTTCTGATCTCTAGGATCAAATTTATTAAAGTTCTGTGGTGCCTTAAAATTATCTACCTGTTTCTTTTTATTACCTGTTACCTCTGCCTGAGCTGCTTGATACCTTTCAGCGACATTTAGTAACTCACCCAGCCTCTCTGCACCTTGTTCCATGAGAAACTTTCTCAGGTCTGGAGCCATGGACTCTCTTAGTTGTTCTATAAGGATCATTTCCTTAAGATCTTGGGTTTTCCCCAGAGAAGTCCGTTTCTCCAAGTATGTCTCTAACCGTGCAGAGAACTGATGATAGGTTTCACCTGACAGTAGTTTAGCATTCCTAAATTTTTTTTCTATAAAATTCTCCATTCTTTTCATATCTTAACAAAAGAGCCTGCTTTAACATGTCATAACTTTCTTGATCATATCTGCCCATTTTGGCAAAAACATCATAAGCTGTACCACGAAGCCCTTGTGATAACTTTAAGCTCCACCTTTCTCTCTCTAACCCATACGTGGTAGCTAATAGTTCATATCTATTTAGATAGCTCTCGATATCATCTTCTTTCTCAAGAAAATGATCTAAATGAAAGTTCATAGCTGAGGTTGAGGCTCCCTGACTAGCAGAGGCATCAGAGGTAAAGGGACTGGCACCATTTTCAGGAGGATGGCCTTGAAATTCCAACTCCCTTAGTCGTAACTCGTGCTCTCTTTGTAATCTCTTATCTTCTGCTTCCCTTTGTAATCTCTTGTCTTCTGCTTCCCTTTGTAATCTCTTGTCTTCCCTTTCGGCAGTCAGTCTTTTTTCTTCTGCCTCCAATTGGAACTTTTTAGCCTCAGCCTCCAATTGTAACTTCTTAGCCTCAGCCTCTAATGCCCTAGCCTCTTTGTCAGCCTCAATCTGCAACCTCTTAATTTCCTTTTCAGCCTCTAACTTTCTTTCAGCCTCTTTTTCTAATCTTTCCGATTCTAATTTTCTTTCTGCTTCAAATTTTCTTTCTTCACGTTCAATATATTTGTCACATTCAGTAGTGACATAAGCAATCATAACTTACCCGTCCATTCCTAACTCTTTAGCAGCCTGCATAGCAGCAGATCGAAATTTTGCGAGGTCGGCCATTTTCTAACAGGCAAATTTATACAATGTCTAACTTAAACAAGTCAATCTATAACTAATTATCTAAGGACAACCACAAGCACTGAGAGCTCAACCATATTTATTTTCCACCCAAGGATACCTTTTAATTTTTTTATTATTCCCTGAAGTGAATTACCCCCAATATATATATATATATATATATATATATATATATATATATATATATATATATATATATATATATATATATATATATATATATATATATATATATATATATATATATATATATATATATAATAGGAGAAGATTCAAAATCCCGGACAGGACCCCAATATATGTGGTAAAGTGGGATGATATAAATATTTATAGGGGACTTAGTGTACTGACTGAGATCAGCTGTGAAGGTATCTGTATCTAATAAGTGTGGTGTGTTACAGATGACCTTACTTTGCTACCACATTTAGACCTCAGTCAGACTTATTCTGGAATATTGTGATGACTACGTTGAATGTCTAGGGTTATGATAGTGATGAAGTGTATGTTCACAAAAACCAACAGACAGATAAACAATTTAATTTAATCCACAATACTTTACAACACTGTGACACTCACATACATAGAACACTCTATAAGACTATCTTAATAAGTCAAGTGTTAACTTTTAAAATATGTATGAATTCCTTTCAATAATAGATATCCTGATTCAACTACAAAGTGAACCAGGAATCACAATCAAATGTAATCACAAGTTGTATGTACACAATTTATAGATAGGATCTTTGTATTGACATATATTATTATTACAATATGTGTGTAAGTTGTAATGTATTACTATGAGGTAATACTGGCTTTTCAAGCTAGGTTGTTGTTTGTCATCATGACTTCATGTGTTTGTTTCTGGTGGAAATAATATTGGAAAGGTTCACAGTTTCTTTTATTTGAAACAAATAACTGTCCCTCTTGATTTAATGTACAGTCAATTTTAGAGGGGGTATACACAAGATTGAGCTGCTCTGGCCAACGAAATCTTAACTTCTGTGTGGGCGGCAGGAAAACTGACTCCTCTGCTCGCTTGCTTCACCGTTTTCTTGAGAAACAACACTGGTCGATATCTTGACCAAGGAGTATGCTACCAGCCTCTGGATTCAGCAAAACTCAGACCAGGTGCTGCTTTAATACTTTAGTACCACGGTCCCTGAAACAAGAAGGTTGTACCTTCTACTTCAGAACTAATTTATAATCTATTTCCACACTGAAGCACAATACATAACAAACACAGAGTTCAGCGCGGTAGGCCAACTGCTAGCTTCTCATGTAACAATATACACCAGTATTCCTCTCCCTAATGGTTACAACGCCTCTGCAATTCCAGCATTATTTCCTTCTATTCAATAAGATAGGTGTCATAGTACTATTTGGCAATCCCATATATGCCTATGCAGTTATACTCCTCTCCGACAAGTTTTTTTACATGGTGGAGCAATATCTAGGCTTTGCCTCATGTTTGCTACTGAACCACACACATACAGACATAAATTATCAATTCACATTCAATTTTCATCAAAAAGATATCAAATATGTCTAGCTTACCACAATTCAAGGAAATATTAAACAAGTACGTTGACTGGCGATGAGTTATGGCACAATTCCGATCTGCCTCTGTCCCAGGCTTTTATTAGAAAAATATGAGCTGGTTCTCAACGCACTTGCTTCTACAAAGTTTATTTTCAAAAAGTGGCCCTGAACTGACGCTCCTAATTGACTATATCAAATGGTCTAGCCAATGAGACCATGTTTACAAAAGCATTTGAAAAAATTTACCCTTCCTACCGTTTCCATTAACAACCAAAAATAGTATTTGCAGTCGACTAATCATGTTTCGCCTTACATATTATTCTAGCCAATCAAATCGGATCTAACGTGGTGGCCTCATTTCCCCTAAAGCAGTGTCCAAACACGCCATTATGAGCAAATATGATCCTGTGTTGTCAGACAACACCACTATAGTATTTTGG
This sequence comes from Oreohelix idahoensis, assembly GCA_024509875.1. NCBI lineage: Eukaryota > Metazoa > Mollusca > Gastropoda > Stylommatophora > Oreohelicidae > Oreohelix > Oreohelix idahoensis. The sequence continues at coordinate 96,021 of JAMPIV010020540.1, forward strand.
CTATAATTTGTTAATTACTAGACTATTTGCTTAACACCTAACATATTCTTTGTCAGCAAGTCCTAAGGCACCCAAATATATAAGTTTAATGGAGCCAGGTGGCTTCGTTCAAAATATGTATTTTCTTCTACCACCCGTTCACTTCTATACGATGGAGTGTCTTCTGTACTGTCAGGCTAATGTCAGGATTTCAGACGTAAAACAGTATTGTGTCATGTTTCCTAATAAGCATTAACCATGTTTTTTAAAACCTTACCTCGTATTGGTAGTGTTTTTTGTCACTGTTTATTTGAAGAAAATCAAGCCTGCATGCCTTTCGCGTGGGATGGCATTAATTTTATCGCGCGAGACGACGTGGTAGTATTGCATGCGTTCCTCCGTACATCTCTCTCTCTCTCTCTCTCTCTCTCTCTTCTAAGCCCGTCTGTCTTTTCGTTTACGTAGTGCATAAAATGACATTAATGTAATATTAATCTAGGTCATTACGCAGTGTCTCTATCAAGGTCGTATAAGCAATGCAGTACCAGTTTTATTTTTAGAAACGCGTGTATTTTATGCAGTAGGCTTTACTAGCAAACGTGAAAGCGTTACAATTATGCAGATGAAGTAGAAAAAGGGGTTTTCTTGTTTAGCTAGTATGACGTTCTATAACACAGGCGTACGCTATTGTGACCGCACTGTTCTTTTACCATTCTTCTTTCCTTTATTGAATTAATTCGTTAGGCTTTACATTTACTTTCTAATTTAGATATGTGGATTAGAATTTCACGACAGTGATTTCCCTTTCTTCAGGCTTGTGATTGCTGCACGTACTTCATCTAATATAGAAGTACTGCCCTTTTTCTCTTCCTCTGTTCTTTCAATGCCAACCTTCGTGTTAAAGTCGCCCATGGTTCTGGCTCTTTCTCTTCACTTTCAATCGTCATGTCTGGGGTCTTTGTACTATCTTCATACATTTCTCTACAGTACTCCTTCCATCTCTCCAATATATCCTTACTTTCTGCTAATATGTTACCATTTTGATCATTGATTACATGTAATGATGGTCTAAAATCATCTGTTAGCGTTCTGATTTCCCTGAACATATCCCCACCCGTTCCTTGAAATTGCAGATCTTCTATTCTATTGCAGGTGTTCGTTATGTACTGTTTTTCGTCTTTCCTAATCTCTCCCCTGACGCCTCTTGTGCAGTTTTTGCATTTGTCACTGTTCCGTTCTACCCCTGTTTGCTTCAATTTTCTTCTTTCTTCTATGAGCCTCAATGTTTCCTCCGTGATGCACATCTGCCTCTTATGCACCTCTCTAGGGATCATGTTTTTTGCTGATGCGATGAGAATATCTCTCGCATGTGTGGCTAGCTCATCCGGTGTCATATCCTCTTGTACAGCCATCAGTGCTTCGAATTTGTTTTGTACGTCTATATTATATTCAGGTGGTATGGCGCTTCAATCGAGACGGAGAGGTCTAGCACCTTTCGTCACTTTTTTTCAATTGTAACTTAAAATCTGCAATTAGTAGCTCATGATCTGAATCACAATCTGCCCCTGGGAGTGTCTTTGTAGACGACATACCTGACCTCCATCTTTGTTGTATCAAGATGTAATCTATTCGATTCCTACTGTTGCCATCTGGTGAGGTCCATGTGTAGAGCCTTTTGGGAAGTTGTCCAAATAGGGTATTTGTAATAGAGAGGTTGTTTTCTAAGCAGAATTCGATTAGTTTTCTCCTCTTTCGTTTCCATGTCCTATACCGAATGGACCTCGCACCTTTTTCTCTTCCTCTGTTCTTTCGATGCCAACTTTCGCGTTAAAGTCGCCCATGATTATCATGACATCCCCTTTTTCAACTTTCTCTAAAGTCTCTTGTAAACTGTTGTAAAATTCCTCAATTTCATCATTATCTGCAGCAGACGTGGGTGCATAAACTTGTAAAACTGTGATGTTCCCTTTCTTTCTCCCGAGTCTAATCACGAGATGTCGATCACTAATTGGATTGTATCTAAGTAGTGCCATAGATGCTTTCCCCGTCAGGCGGAAACCAACCCCGCTCTGACCGCCCCTTTCATATGAAATACCAACCTAAAACACCAAGCTACTTCTCCCAAAAGGGGACCTACGGAGTTACCTCCCTTCCCTCAAAACACTCTTCTGCTCATTTCACTCCCCCTTAACAAAGACATATAGTCTATCAACAACTCTATTTAACTTTCTTAAACCATTTTTCTGTACTCTCTTTCATTCGTAAAGTATCAAGCTACCGGTCACAATATGAAACACAGGAACAGCGTAAAAACAAACAAAACATCACAAAAAGTCCGCCACGCTGAAACAGGAACTGGAAATTATCACGGCAAAAAATTTGAATGGGCGAGCCCCAAACTGACCGTGCTCATAGATCATCAAAAGATAAAGAACAACCCAAAGGGGTCCTACATTGACTACCCCTCACTATAAAAAAAGGAGGCAGTCAAGCAGATAGCATATACGCGGAGATAAAGATGCAGAGGTATTCCAGATACAAAGCGCCTTTGATAAATGGTCTATTCTCTACAGGGCGAACAAAACTGTCCCCATTACGTAAATATAAAACTGAGGGGAACAGAGGAGAAGGTGATGAGAGTTTTCATCACTCTACCAGGGAGGCGTACTCAATGACAACTATGTCGGCAAGATGATCACTGGGTCAACCAATGTCCAACAAAAAACCCTCAAACGACAGGTCCAACAGAAACCCCAGCAGCGGAAGAGATGCCAAAATTAACCCAAACACAGCAGGTCTCCAATCCCCCACGTCTACGGGGGCTGGTCCCAGCAATCAGGTTCAAATGTCAAAATTATCAGAAACCGACACAGAAAGCAGCGACGAAGACTTCAAGACGGTTGTGGACAGAAAGCGAAAAAGGAAGCTGACCCGCAGTAAAGCACAAAAAGAGAGAGAGAGAGTAAGAGAACTGATGATGATAACCGCAGATTCTCCCATTTTCTAACAAAATAATTTTTACTGTCATGTTCTGTGAGAGGCTTTGTGTAGTGTAGAAAAAGGTTTTGTGCGTCTGTTCTTGTTTCTTCTTTGGTATATAGCTTTGTTCTCAGCATTGCACCTTTATATGTGTGATGTTTATGCTGTTCTAACTGGTCTTGCAACGCCGGAATAACCGGACTCGTTTTGTCTATTTGTTGTGTCAGTTTGATTGCTTGTTCTAATATCTTTTCTTGTGTTTTTGATGTCCTGTGTATGTAAGTGGCCAGGGCATGTGTCCAATATCTTATGGTGTTTTTTAGTAAGTCCCAATATCCTGCAACATTTTGTTCAGGAGTCTGTTCTGTGTATCCTAATATGAGCTGTGTTATTTGTTTTGTGACAAAATCATGTTTAAGTAAACTGTTATTAAACTTCCAATGTGGGGATCTTTTAGATTTTGTAATGGGCGGCCCTGTACCTAATACTGTATAAACAGCTTTATGGTCTGTGAAGTCAAGAGTGCTATTAATATGTTGTGCTTCCTGTACCCTCTAAATATCTGATGTATATATGCAATCTATCCTAGATGCTCGTCGTAAATACGGGATTGTCTTATCTATGTAATTGAACGATCTGTCATCGGGTCCAAAACTTCTGTATGCATCAGTCAGACCATGTTCTTCTAGAATAGACTGTAATATCATCAGCTGAGATACCTGTTCCTTAGTAACAAACAGGTTCTGTGTATGTAACATTCGACCGGTAAGATCCAAGTCAGACAAAACACAGTTAAAATGCCCTCCTAAAAGTATGTGCTCTCCTTCATAGTGTAGGGACAAAACGTCAGAGAGTTCTCGAAAAAATGCTGGTTGGTTTTTTCTTTGACTTGGAGCGTAAATATTGACTAATGTGTATGTGTCTTGTTCACTTTATTTATTGTGTATTTGGACAGAAACTAATCTGCCATTGGTGTCCCTGTTATGGTGTGTTATTTCTCCGTCTTCTGATGTTTGTAAAATCGCAACGCCTGTGTGTGTTGTTCCTATACTAAATCATTCATGCCTTAAACCTAAGTTTGCTACAATTTGTTTGGCCCGGAAGTCTGAAACAACTCTAGTTTCTTGTAGAAAAACAAAATCATGTTGGTATCTTTTAATTAGCTTTACAAGAGGGTTTAGTTTTTTTTGTTAATCCGTTTATATTTAGTGACATTAAGGTTTAAGATTTAAGAGTGTAGAGCGAGGAGCCAAAAAAAGTGTGCACCATTGAAACAAAAAAGAACTTAGGTGTCACGTAAATTCACTTAGGCATGATATTGCTACAGTACACAGATTTAAAAATTTGCTAGGATTCTCCCCTCCTTCTTTGAACCCCTTCTTTCCTTAAATAAATACAATGAATAAAAAGGTCTCACTTGCTATCCTGTCCTGAATTCTACTACATGCCACTGTTCTTTTAGAAAGAGGGTATAATATTTTAGAAACACAATACACAATAGTTTGTGTTCTTCCTGTCATCAAAATACATCCTTCACGAGATAGGTTCAAATACGTCTATGTTTGTAGTGTGTAGCCAGTTTTCTGTTGTTCTTTTGTCTCGTCTGTTTGTAAGTTCGCTCTACCAATGAAGGGGGCAAACTCTTCATCCTCGCTCATTGTGGTTGCCCACAAAGGGGGTAGACTATCATCGTCTTGTGTGTCTAAGCCTACGTCAATGGATGTGTTGTTTTCTTGATTGAACAAAGAAGGAGGGGGGAATCCTAGCAAATTTTTAAATCTGTGTACTTGTCACGTGGGTCTTTATATCATTAAATTACCTACATCTTCTTCCTATTCTTTCACCAAATTCTTTTCGCATCATTCGTTGCGAAAAATATTTTCTTCCATATTCTTAAACTTTACCTTGTGTTTTTCTCATACTGGGATACGTAATTCTATTTACGTAGATGTCAGTGAACGAAGCTGTGATTTTCGCTTCTATCAGACCCGAAATGGCAGACAGTCGTCTGAATTTTCCAGCGAACACGCGCGGTTGCTTCGGGCTGATCGCTCAGGTAGGCGTTAAAACTATCACCTACACGGCGTAGAGCAGACATATAGTCTGGGAAAACGTAGCTCTAGGAAAAATTTCCTAGCGTGAAGTGTGATCTGTCACCGCCTCCCCCGCTCAGAAATGGAAATCGGGAGAGGAAGGTGCCAAGGCCACTCATGGCAGTTACGACATGAGGGAAGCTGACACATGGTGTTAGAGAAGGGGAGATAATTTCGCTTGGCGAAATAGTTGGGGCCCTTTGTCTGATTTTAAGATATTGGCCCGAGTTTGAAACTTTAATTTCATTCTCTCTCTAAATAAATCGCAGTAGACAGGTGGTTCGCGAAGAGTAGAGCTGTATAAGCGAAGTTCTTAGTTTGTTGCGACAATTTGTCGAACTTCTAGACTTCCATAAATATAAGCGTATAATTCTTAATGTGCGATATCCTGTAGTGCTGTGTTTTAGGTAATATATTATTATCTAGTATTTTGTGAAGTGTTTAAAGCGTTAAATCGCCCATTTCATTTTAACTAGTTTCTTTTGAACATAGTGCTTAATTTATGGTTTGTATTATTTTTCTAGTGACGCATACAGTGGAAAGCAGAATAAATTATATTTCTAGCGTAACAAACATGTAACTATAATGAATTTAATTTAACGGCTAACACTCAGACGAAACTGGTTTAATAACAAACTTATAAACGCTAGATGCGACATCAGTGAATAGTGACGGAATACGCACCATATTCCTAAATTCCTGATGATCGATTTTATATAACTTATTTCACCGGTAGTTTAAATAATAAGTCAAGCTGTAGGCTTGCCGTTTTAAATGTAAGTTATATATCCTTATACATAGTATGTATAATTATTTCATATGTGCTTTTTCCATTTTATGTAGTGAAATACTGGGGTGACCCGAACTTTACCAGCATTTAATAAGAGTTAATACTTGTGAAGAAATAGACAGTCCTTATTTTGAACCACGTGGGGTTCTCAAGTAACCCTGATCTGACAGTGCCTAGGCCAACAGAGTTAGACAGAAATACTAAATATCCCACTAACGGGGTCTCAAAGACTGTAATGATAAATACTGGGCCAGTGAACCAGATCTTAATTTCTTCCATAAACTCTACGTAGATTTTCTGCCGGGCGGCGTGAAGATTACAAGAAGATCAGAAACATTCCGACAGAGAGTTTGACTAGTACTGTGGCGACCAAAGATAGTAACTTCCTGAAAGTAGACACCGATCCGACATTCCTTAAATTCTAGAAACCAAAGCTAATGACATTGTGCTCTGCTAACTTTCGTGCCTGGACAATATTTTATGTGACTTAATCAGACATTCGAAAAATTAGAACACCCAAGGAATCGTTCCCTGAGAGTTTAGTACGTCTTTTGGAACTGGGGACTTCTTGGGCAAGGACTGCATTTTCGGGTCTGTGTGAAGGTCCTAGAATTGAGTATGTTCCCAGAGGCTGCGAGCAAAGTTGTGAGTATAACTGCATGGCCATGGCTGAATGAATGAGTGTACGCAGATCAGAGTGTTATTTTACAGTTATAGATTGTCGCCCATGTACTGTCTTAATTCTTTTGTTTAACCTGCAGAATTTGTTACTATTTGCTAGAGTTTCTTTACTTCTTAGGTTAAATCAGATTATTCAAATCTGTGCATACATTTACGAGAAAAGAAGAAAAACTCTTAGCCTAAACCCTACGTATCTATAACTCTTTGGGCCATCATCTGTTCTCTTAACGGGGCTGTGGGCTAAATCTAGAGCTAAGATCATAACGGAGATATCATCCTTGTAGCATTTTTCATAAATTTTATGACTATTTGTATATGTTTTTCCTTGATGTAATTTTGGTGTTGTGAGAAGATTTTTGTTGATGATAATAATAAAAATCTCTCTTGAACTAAAGCAGTGCGTGGTCAGCTCGTTCTATATACTCATATTCATTGTTATAGATTTCCCACGTCTGTGTGTTTAACCGTCGTCACGTGCATGTGCGTGCCCGTGAGTAGATAGAGATTTATGTAATATATATCTGTGGTTTAGACTGTCGGACTCTGTAAAAACGGTCGTAGATGAAAGGTGAGAGAGAGAAGATTATCTCGATTCTCAAAGACAGCCTCTATATCACATTCTATCATCTCACGTGTGGAAATTCTATTGGTTTTTTTCTCCAGCTCTCACGGTATCTATCACTCATTCTAAGCTATTCAGAAGGGACCAACCCTAGTCTTAATACTCCTATCGAAAATCTACGACAAATGGGGTCTCGCCCGACGGATTTTTGAACTTAGAATAGGAAGACGAGTACGACAAATGTGAACTCGTTTCCGGTTTTTGAACTTAGAATAGGAAGACGAGACGACAAATATCAGCTCGTCTGCAAGATTTTATTCTGATATAGAGTAAGAGTGTGATGTCTTGTGAGTTTTGTATCTTTTAAAAATAATTTATCCCCTAGACTAACGATCTGTTTACGGGCGTGCTGACCACACAAACTGATAGTTTTTTCCACAGCATTTGGAATAATATACATTTCAGTTACAGGTTGATTGTCGGAATATATGTTAATTACTGATTTTTGTAATATTAAACGCTGGTAAAGTTTTGTGAGTGTATAACATTCACAAGGGTTCTGAAGCAGGAAGGTGTTTGAACTAAGTTAAGGAGTGCGTTTCGGACTATTTGTCCAGATTAATTCCCTCCCTTACCCGATCTGACTTCAGAGGCGAACTTTTAGTGGATTTAAAAAAATTAAGGGATTTTTCTCTGTAATTTAGCAATAATTTTTTTTTTTGCTTTTCCACTGTAGCAACTTATTTTTCAGAGGTAATCTTAACTACCATTCAGTTGGCGTAGTCGTGTTTTGCATTAGGTGCTTTATTGCCGATTAATAGCAGCGATAGTTAGATTTTTATTTTTGGAGGAGGTATCCCAGGGTGAAGTATATCATCTTTTGAATTTGATATTTTTTTTTCTCGTAAGTGGTAGGAACCAGTGTATCCTTTTTCCTATTTTCTTTCTCCACTAGTCTCAGTCACTGACATAATATGGCCGAGAGGGCAAAGCTTAGACAACTTCTCAGGGACGAAGCGAGAGAGGAGGGACTGGAAGGAGAAGAAGCGAAAGCTTTTGTCAGGGACGAACTTGAGAGATATGATGCGGAGAGGAAAGAAGAAGAACTAAGGAGGAAAGAAGAAGCAGCGGAGAGGAAGGAAGCGGAAGACCGGCTATTACAGCAGAAGAAGATGGACGAGGAAATGGAAATCCGCAGGATGCAGCATGAGGAAAGAGAGAAGGAGAGACAGCATGAGGAAAGAGAGAAGGAGAGACAGCTTGAGGAAAAAAGAAAAACAGAGACAGCATGAGTTGGCTCTTAAAACTCTAGAGTTCCAAAGTCGTGGCGCTGCCTCTACCTCCAGCAATGGAGAGTCTTCTCCTCATTCTTCCTTAACTGATCCTTCTAACACTCAATCTACTCATCTCACTGCTATGTCTTTTCCGCTAGAGTCTTTCCCGTGTCCTAATGAGAAGATTGACACATGGTTAGAAAAATTTGAGAAAATTGCAACTCTGTACGGTTTGGAGAGGTCGCGTTGGAATGTGAAGCTTTCTCAGGCTTTGAAAAGTAGTGCGTATGATGTTTACGCCAAACTGGAAAGCAGCCAACAAGACAACTATGATCTGTTGAAGAAAGCGTTACTGGAGCGCTTTGAAATGAACGCTCGCAAATTTTTGCACTGTTGCGCAACAGCAGAAAGGAGAATTCTGAAACTTTTCAGCAGTTCTCATCTCGGTTGAAGGGATACCTAACAAAGTGCCTTGAGCTTTCACAGCTCCCCTCTACCTATGAAGGTCTTGAGGAATTTGTTCTAACAGAACAAATAAAGAACACTTTGTCTGCGGACACCCGGAGATTTCTCGCTGAGCAGGGAGCAGAAAAACTTGAAGACATCTTAGAGAAGTCTGAGCGTTACCATAATGCGCTGGCTGAACTACCGGCCACAAAGCGGAAACCGACAGAGGAGCATTTTCGAAAACATAACCTAGAGCAACCTTCTCAGGCTTCTAACCAAAATAACCACAGAGAAACTGGACCTCAAAACCCCCCTCCTGAAAAATCCAAGTTCTACAAGAACAAGTACCCCAACCACCCCAAACAGTCTGATCAACCCGACCGCCCTACATGGCAGCGCAGCCAGAAAGGACAAGGTGGCAAAGGGAGAACCCCTGAGCACGGGACATATGATCAGACCGAGCATACCGAGCCGAAACGCATCGGATGCTTATTGACAGTCTCGCAAGGCGGAATTATTGACAGTGATTCCCAACCTGTTGGGGATAGACCCTCAACGCGAGGTACTGTTATTTTGAACGGTTCTCAAACTTCTTGCTTATTTGACACGGGGCTTTCTTACGATTGCATTGTTGCCAGAAACCTGGTCAAACCCGGTCAAGAGACAGCAGAGACCGTACAACTTTGTGGAGTTCGTAAGAGTGATGCACCTACAGCGCTTCCCATCGCATTGGTGGAGATCCACTCTGATTTCGTCAGAGGCGTGATCAAAGCGGCTGTTATGGATGATCCCATCTACCCAGTCATACTTGGCGGGAGATACGTGTGTATTGGGAAACCGGAAGAGCCGATTGTGGCAGCAGTAACTACAAGAGGGCAAACCAAGAAGGAACGGGAGCCTGCGCCTAATTTGTTACCTATGGAACTTAAAGAAGCGCAATACAAGGACCCTACTTTGGCACCCTGCTTTAGGAAACTGCCCATGGCTAAGGAACCCAAACAGCACGGGGACATTTTTTCTAAGGATGGCGTACTTTATCGGAGAACGGGCAAGCCTGACCAAGGTTACAACCAGCTCCTAGTACCGAAACAGTACAGAAGCCAAATCCTAGAAATGGGGCACTCTCTTCCCTTCAGCGGACATATGGGACAGAACGCCACAAACCAACGTATAACCACTCATTATTGGTGGCCAGGAGTAAACACTGATATTATCAGGTACGTCAAATCCTGTGCCCAGTGCCAACGTGTGCCACCCAAGCAACGGGCACCCCCAGTCTCTTTGGGGGAAATGCCAATAGTGGGAACACCATTCGAACGGGTTGTGATCGACATTTTAGGGCCTTTCGAAAGGACTAAAAGAAGGAACAGGTTCATCCTGACCTTAGTCGATACATGCACTTTATGGGCAGAAGCTATCCCGCTAACATGTGCAGATGCCAAGCATGTCGCAGAAGCCCTCGTGCAGATTTTCACTCGGTTGGGATTCCCTCAGCAAGTGTTGACGGATAATGGATCTCCATACCGAAACCTGTTGATGGATGAGATCGTTAAGATCTTGAGGACCCAGCACATCCACACTAAGCCATATACTCCGGCCGGAAATGGGCTCGTGGAACGTGCTAATGGAAACCTCACCATGATGCTAAGTAAGCTGGCACAAGTGAAACCTGAAGATTGGGATCTCTGTATTCCTGCAGCATTATTTGGCTACAGAGAATCTCCTCATACTTCCACAGGATTTCCGCCAGCTACACTCTTATTCGGCAGACCCATTAAGGGCCCGCTTGAAGCCTTACTTCAGTCTCTGACAGACGAGAAGGCTGATGAGACAGTTGTCTCAGCCAGTAAATATGTGTCGGTTTTAAAGGAACGGTTGAAACTAGGGTGGGACCTAGCAACGACTAACTTTAAGCGAGCACGCACCAAGCACGCTAACCGATACAGGAAAGTCGCGGAAGAGAGAGAACTGGAAGCAGGAGAGAAAGTTTTGGTGTTACTCCCTACCGAGAACAACCAACTGAAGATCGGATGGCAAGGGCCGTTTACCGTCCTGAAAAAGATTTCTAAGGCTAACTACCAGATCTCTATTCAAGGAAAGGAGAAGGTTTTCCATTTAAATCTCTTAAAGAGATACTTGGAAAGACCAGTGCCAACCTCCGACCATCTCCTGACGATCGCCAGAGCTGACGAAGATGATGATAGTGGCAGGGATATTCCACCGCTATCACAAGAAATCTTTCAAAAATGTCAGAAGCGGCGACGCTCTTTCAAGCGCGCATGGGAGACATTCCAGAGGAAGGAAACTTTGGGGAGTAGACTCGAGTAGGAATTGGAGAGAGATGGAGGGGGGAAGATGAGAGGGAAGAAGACAGACACCCCGAAGCTACGGTTATAGGAAATTTAATTCCATAACGTAGACATGGAGTGCTTCCATATCTTAAGGGGGGACGTCCTGTCACGTGGGTCTTTATATCATTAAATTACCTACATCTTCTTCCTATTCTTTCACCAAATTCTTTTCGCATCATTCGTTGCGAAAAATATTTTCTTCCATATTCTTAAACTTTACCTTGTGTTTTTCTCATACTGGGATACGTAATTCTATTTACGTAGATGTCAGTGAACGAAGCTGTGATTTTCGCTTCTATCAGACCCGAAATGGCAGACAGTCGTCTGAATTTTCCAGCGAACACGCGCGGTTGCTTCGGGCTGATCGCTCAGGTAGGCGTTAAAACTATCACCTACACGGCGTAGAGCAGACATATAGTCTGGGAAAACGTAGCTCTAGGAAAAATTTCCTAGCGTGAAGTGTGATCTGTCACCGCCTCCCCCGCTCAGAAATGGAAATCGGGAGAGGAAGGTGCCAAGGCCACTCATGGCAGTTACGACATGAGGGAAGCTGACACATGGTGTTAGAGAAGGGGAGATAATTTCGCTTGGCGAAATAGTTGGGGCCCTTTGTCTGATTTTAAGATATTGGCCCGAGTTTGAAACTTTAATTTCATTCTCTCTCTCTAAATAAATCGCAGTAGACAGGTGGTTCGCGAAGAGTAGAGCTGTATAAGCGAAGTTCTTAGTTTGTTGCGACAATTTGTCGAACTTCTAGACTTCCATAAATATAAGCGTATAATTCTTAATGTGCGATATCCTGTAGTGCTGTGTTTTAGGTAATATATTATTATCTAGTATTTTGTGAAGTGTTTAAAGCGTTAAATCGCCCATTTCATTTTAACTAGTTTCTTTTGAACATAGTGCTTAATTTATGGTTTGTATTATTTTTCTAGTGACGCATACAGTGGAAAGCAGAATAAATTATATTTCTAGCGTAACAAACATGTAACTATAATGAATTTAATTTAACGGCTAACACTCAGACGAAACTGGTTTAATAACAAACTTATAAACGCTAGATGCGACATCAGTGAATAGTGACGATATACGCACCATATTCCTAAATTCCTGATGATCGATTTTATATAACTTATTTCACCGGTAGTTTAAATAATAAGTCAAGCTGTAGGCTTGCCGTTTTAAATGTAAGTTATATCCTTATACATAGTATGTATAATTATTTCATATGTGCTTTTTCCATTTTATGTAGTGAAATACTGGGGTGACCCGAACTTTACCAGCATTTAATAAGAGTTAATACTTGTGAAGAAATAGACAGTCCTTATTTTGAACCACGTGGGGTTCTCAAGTAACCCTGATCTGACAGTGCCTAGGCCAACAGAGTTAGACAGAAATACTAAATAATATCCACTAACGGGGTCTCAAAGACTGTAATGATAAATACTGGGCCAGTGAACCAGATCTTAATTTCTTCCATAAACTCTACGTAGATTTTCTGCCGGGCGGCGTGAAGATTACAAGAAGATCAGAAACATTCCGACAGAGAGTTTGACTAGTACTGTGGCGACCAAAGATAGTAACTTCCTGAAAGTAGACACCGATCCGACATTCCTTAAATTCTAGAAACCAAAGCTAATGACATTGTGCTCTGCTAACTTTCGTGCCTGGACAATATTTTATGTGACTTAATCAGACATTCGAAAAATTAGAACACCCAAGGAATCGTTCCCTGAGAGTTTAGTACGTCTTTTGGAACTGGGGACTTCTTGGGCAAGGACTGCATTTTCGGGTCTGTGTGAAGGTCCTAGAATTGAGTATGTTCCCAGAGGCTGCGAGCAAAGTTGTGAGTATAACTGCATGGCCATGGCTGAATGAATGAGTGTACGCAGATCAGAGTGTTATTTTACAGTTATAGATTGTCGCCCATGTACTGTCTTAATTCTTTTGTTTAACCTGCAGAATTTGTTACTATTTGCTAGAGTTTCTTTACTTCTTAGGTTAAATCAGATTATTCAAATCTGTGCATACATTTACGAGAAAAGAAAAAAAACTCTTAGCCTAAACCCTACGTATCTATAACTCTTTGGGCCATCATCTGTTCTCTTAACGGGGCTGTGGGCTAAATCTAGAGCTAAGATCATAACGGAGATATCATCCTTGTAGCATTTTTCATAAATTTTATGACTATTTGTATATGTTTTTCCTTGATGTAATTTTGGTGTTGTGAGAAGATTTTTGTTGATGATAATAATAAAAATCTCTCTTGAACTAAAGCAGTGCGTGGTCAGCTCGTTCTATATACTCATATTCATTGTTATAGATTTCCCACGTCTGTGTGTTTAACCGTCGTCACGTGCATGTGCGTGCCCGTGAGTAGATAGAGATTTATGTAATATATATCTGTGGTTTAGACTGTCGGACTCTGTAAAAGCGGTCGTAGATGATAGGTGAGAGAGAGAAGATTATCTCGATTCTCAAAGACAGCCTCTATATCACATTCTATCATCTCACGTGTGGAAATTCTATTGGTTTTTTTTTTTCCTCCAGCTCTCACTGTATCCATCACTCATTCTAAGCTATTCAGAAGGGACCAACCCTAGTCTTAATACTCCTATCGAAAATCTACGACAGTACTGTAGCAATATCATGCCTAAGTGAATTTACGTGACACCTAAGATCTTTTTTGTTTCAATGATGCACACTTTTTTTGATTGAACATCAAGAAAACAACACATCCATTGACGTAGGCTTAGACACACAAGACGATGATAGTCTACCCCCTTTGTGGGCAACCACAATGAGCGAGGATGAAGAGTTTGCCCCCTTCATTGGTAGAGCGAACTTACAAACAGACGAGACAAAAGAACAACAGAAAACTGGCTACACACTACAAACATAGACGTATTTGAACCTATCTCGTGAAGGATGTATTTTGATGACAGGAAGAACACAAACTATTGTGTATTGTGTTTCTAAAATATTATACCCTCTTTCTAAAAGAACAGTGGCATGTAGTAGAATTCAGGACAGGATAGCAAGTGAGACCTTTTTATTCATTGTATTTATTTAAGGAAAGAAGGGGTTCAAAGAAGGAGGGGAGAATCCTAGCAAATTTTTAAATCTGTGTACTGTAGCAATATCATGCCTAAGTGAATTTACGTGACACCTAAGCTCTTTTTTGTTTCAATGGTGCACACCTTTTTTGGCTCCTCGCTCTACACTCTTAAATCTTAAACCTTAATGTCACTAAATATAAACGGATTAACAAAAAAACTAAACCCTCTTGTAAAGCTAATTAAAAGATACCAACAAGATTTTGTTTTTCTACAAGAAACTAGAGTTGTTTCAGACTTCCGGGCCAAACAAATTGTAGCAAACTTAGGTTTAAGGCATGGGTGATTTAGTATAGGAACAACACACACAGGCGTTGCGATTTTACAAACATCAGAAGACGGAGAAATAACACACCATAACAGGGACACCAATGGCAGATTAGTTTCTGTCCAAATACACAATAAATAAAGTGAACAAGACACATACACATTAGTCAATATTTACGCTCCAAGTCAAAGAAAAACCAACCAGCATTTTTTCGAGAACTCTCTGACGTTTTGTCCCTACACTATGAAGGAGAGCACATACTTTTAGGAGGGCATTTTAACTGTGTTTTGTCTGACTTGGATCTTACCGGTCGAATGTTACATACACAGAACCTGTTTGTTACTAAGGAACAGGTATCTCAGCTGATGATATTACAGTCTATTCTAGAAGAACATGGTCTGACTGATGCATACAGAAGTTTTGGACCCGATGACAGATCGTTCAATTACATAGATAAGACAATCCCGTATTTACTACGAGCATCTAGGATAGATTGCATATATACATCATATATTTAGAGGGTACAGGAAGCACAACATATTAATACCACTCTTGACTTCACAGACCATAAAGCTGTTTATACAGTATTAGGTACAGGGCCGCCCATTACAAAATCTAAAAGATCCCCACATTGGAAGTTTAATAACAGTTTACTTAAACATGATTTTGTCACAAAACAAATAACACAGCTCATATTAGGATACACAGAACAGACTCCTGAACAAAATGTTGCAGGATATTGGGACTTACTAAAAAACACCATAAGAGATTGGACACATGCCCTGGCCACTTACATACACAGGACATCAAAAACACAAGAAAAGATATTAGAACAAGCAATCAAACTGACACAACAAATAGACAAAACGAGTCCGGTTATTCCGGCGTTGCAAGACCAGTTAGAACAGCATAAACATCACACATATAAAGGTGCAATGCTGAGAACAAAGCTATATACCAAAGAAGAAACAAGAACAGACGCACAAAACCTTTTTCTACACTACACAAAGCCTCTCACAGAACATGACAGTAAAAATTTAGACCAAGCTCTAACGCTCGAAAATTTGTGAGAGGCAGTAAACACACTACACCGAGCAGGGCCGGCTCTACCGACCGCGCAACACGTGCATTTGCACGGGGCGGCAAGCTTTGGGGGGCGGCAAAAAATCTTTTTACTTATTTTTAAAATTCTGCCAAAATATTCCGCCTGGGAGCATCGCTGGTGTAATGGCTACCACACTGCGCTAGCGATCAGGTGTTCAAGCCCGGGCGCAGGCATTTGTAAGAGTGTCATCGACCAGGATTTTGACTGAATAACCTGAACGGCCCCTGAAATAAACCCTCTGTGGATGGTGTCGTGGAGTGTTTGAAGGTTTCGTCTAGATTATTTTAAAATTCCTTACTTTTCTATTCCTTCACATTTTGTCTGTTTTCTCTAAGAAATATTTGCACCTGCGATCTGTTCTATAGCTGTTTTTCAAGTCTTCACTAATAGTTCTGCCATACGATCCTAATGATAGCTTCTCCTCCTACAAAGGCAGTACTGTAAAAGGTATTTCTTTAGAGACGTCATTACAATTTATTGGCTTGGTCGAAACCACAGTTGTTCCAAGAGTATTATTTTTCCATGTTCAGTGGTCAACTGAAGACCGCCACGATAAATTTTCCGGCATGGCTGAACGGGAGACGGGAATTAATTAACTTGGCGTGGGAATCAGGAGTTTATTTTTTTATCAACTGTTCTATGTTGGCGGTTCGAATGTTTCAGTTGTTTTGGAGTGTGCATTCAAGGAAGTTACAGTGATAATAAATAAGTTTTTAAAACGTTTTATGGAAATGAGTACAGTGCGTCAGCCTCCATTCATTACTAAATAATACACTTTATTGTAGGGTTTATTAAAACAGTTTTAATATTCAAATAGATATAATGTCCGATAAAAGAAAAAAACTATCAGGTGCTGAATATCGGAAACGGAAACTGGAAAAAGAACGCGATATTCAAAAACATAGCGGGGCTTTACATAAATATATAAAAACTGAAACAGCTGAGGTAGGACAGAAGAAAATAAGCAAATGTGCCGAAACAAATGATTCTGAGCTCATGGCAAGTACTTCTAACTCGGACCCCAGTAACGTAGATATTACTAACAATGTCAAAAATGAGACTGATTTGACTGTTTCCAATTCCAGAGATTTAAGTGATGAACTTAAGAGGTACACTGATCCGGCAAGATGGAATCCTTCTTTAAGCGATGCCGAAAGACTGGAAATCGTAAAAAATGGCCTGCCAGAGAGACCAAAAAATGAGTTCGTTTTTCCGCGCAGCTCTGATGGTCGGAAATTTTCCCTAAATTTTTACACAAGGGAGCTAAGCAATGGAGAACATATTAATCGATCATGGTTAGTGTATTCAAAAGAAAAAGATTCTGTATTTTGTTTCTGCTGTAAGTTGTTTTCCTGTAATAAAATGTCACTCACTACTGATGGCTATAATGATTGGGGTCATTTGTATGTGTATCTTAATGAACACGAAAAATCTAAAAACCACTTGGAGTCCCATACAAAGTGGATTGAATTATCGTCCAGCTTAAATCAGTACAGACAATTGATTCAATGCAACAAGAGTTATTAAATTCAGAAGTTCGACACTGGAGGAGCATAATAGAACGCCTAATTGCTATTGTCCAGTTCTTGAGCCAACAATGCTTGCCATTTCGTGGAACATCTGATAAATTATATGACCCTAACAATGGAAATTTTTTAAATTTTCTTGAACTGATTGCCAGATTTGATAGTGTTATGTGTGAACATTTAATGAGAGTAGCTCGTGGATTGACCCAACATTACCTTGGGAAAAACATTCAAAATGAATTAATTGCTCTTCTCTCTGGAACCATAAAAAAGAAATAATTTCTATGGTGGAGAAAGCTAAATATTATAGCATAGTTGCAGACTGTACTCCCGATGTAAGTCACATTAAACAATTAACACTAATTTAAGATTTGTTAATACGAATCCAGATTATATCAACATTCATGAGCATTTTCTTGGTTTCATTGCTGTAGAAGCCACTACAGGCTCAGCGTTAACCGAATGCATTCTAAGAAAATTGTCAGACATGGATATTCCAATCGCAAACATGCGTGGCCAGGGGTATGACAATGGATCAAATATGAAAGGAAAACATTCAGGAGTTCAACAACGTATTAGGGACTTGAACCCGAGAGCTTTTTATATCCCTTGCTGTTCTCATTCTCTCAACTTGGTGGTCAATGATGCCGCGATGTCATCTAGAGAAGGGGTTTTATTTTCTGAAACGGTTCAGAAATTGTATGTGTTTTTCTCAGCGTCAACACTGCGTTGGGGAATCCTTAAGAAACATATTACAACTCTAACGCCCTGTAGCGAAAGGTTTTCCTAGTATGATAGTAGTGGTAGAGCAGAAGTAGAATCTCTCTCCAGAAAGTATGAAGTTCCAGTGCCCGAGAAGTACACTGGTATCACAAGTGAGTTACAGCTGTGAATACTCTGAGCTGGACAATAGATTTAGGCTTCAGAAGTATAAGATGCTACTTCGCTATCGTAACCCTATGTGATATTATAATTAAATTAGAAAAAGTAACTCAAAATTTAACAGTTAAAAATTTAACAAGTCAAATGAGTACAATTATCCAATTTATTATGTACATCTATATATTCTTGTAATGATAAATGGGTGTTGGAAGATGGTAAAATGTATGATTATTTACAGTTACAAATTAAAATAACTAATAGAAAAAGTCTTGGATTTATCTTCCACTGAATTTATAAAACAAGTTTGTCACATTATCTCTTGCCATCTAGTTTTCATCATTAGAAAGTCGTTTTAGAACTGCTCACAGGATTTGTTGGATGGAAATATATAAACTCAACTTTATCCACGTCTGCTCGAGGTTCCTCCGACACACTGGAGTACGGAAGACTTTCCTTCAGCCCGCCCTATAACTACGGGGGACTAAGGTGTTGAAGTTTGGTTGACCTCTAGGCTTCAGTGAGCTGGATCAACTTCTTCAAGTCTTTAGTTTCTCGATCAGGAATGATCATAAACATTGATCATAAAAACCTGGAACAAGAAGTAATAGGTGGCCATTGTTCTAACAATCTCACCACCCTCTGCTGTTCATGATGCGACCATGTCTTCAGTGTTTGTATGTAAATGAATGAATCATGGTAGTATATTACAGAGATAGCATGATAAGATAATGTATAAGGTGCAGAATTAACAATATACATGAATAAATCACATGTTATGATACATGGGTACGATATAACCTTTGCCTTCCACTTATGGATGTCAAGTCACTTATGTACTTGCTGGTATGTCGTAAGCTTCCAGGCAAGAATTAGCCATAATATATTTGGCTAACCAATTAATGGTTATGCTTCCTGACAATGCCGGTGAAGGTTATCTCTGGTTAGCGTCATTCCCTTTTTTATTATATCTGCTACAATCAATCAGAAATAAAATCTGAAATAAAATGATATTAGTAATACATATATTTTTAATAAACTTACATACCCTCTTAGGATTAATAAGCTCACGGTGAGACTGTATTGGCTTAACTTAATCTGCCCTGCATGCAGCGTGAAAATAGAACTTTTCTTGCAGAGGCTGTCCTCCAGTTTCTCACTCTGGCTTCTGGATTTGGTGTGTGATTTACAATGCGCCGCTCTGTCCTTATATTTCAGTCTCTCGCGCGTACGAGAAAGCAGCTCCCAAATTCCCCAAAAGATTTTAGTTTCATCTCCTGTTTTGAAGCTATTTGAAACAATCTGTGCTTTTCCTGTACTCGTTTTTCTCTTCTGTCACTCACACACTTATCTCCTTCCTTCCTTCCTATATATCATTTCCTTTTCCCCATATGGGGCTTTCATTACATATAAGTTTTATACAATTCCGTTGAGGCTTGTTAGTGTAATAAATTTTTAAAGATTATTAGCTAACTTTTAGCCGATGTGATGAAGGTGAAAAATATTAATTATCTTTAAAACTATTTATATTTGAATAATATCCTTTTGGATATAATTCCTAGCCTATCTCCTTTGTTGAGTTATATTTATTTAATATTATTCCAACCATGCGTTCTCCTGTAGTGAATAATTTAATGTCCAGTAAATGCAAACTTTTAAAGTCGGCCATACATTCCTATATAGCTATTTCCTCATTCTTCAGTAATACTGTATGGCTTTTAACCGTAAGTCACATTTCCGCTGTCTACCAACTTCAAAGAAAGACCGCAGCGCTGACCTTGCGCTGGTGTGTGTGTGGGTGTCGCGTGGGCGTGTCGCGCTACAACCAAGCAAGTGTTTACCAAATCTCGCTACAGAGCCCTCTTCTTTAAAACAGTGCCTGCACGGTTAACTTTTTGGTAACACATGCTGCAGTTCCTCCTTAATTTTCTGTTTCTCTATATCTCCTTTGATAGGATGCCTACTTAAAAAATCGGGTCCAAGATTGTCCCGTCCTGGTATGTATCTCACATTGAACGAATATGGAGATAACAGTAAACTCCACCTTAAAAGTCGTGAATTTAATTTTTTAGACACTGCTAAAAACATCAAAGGCTGGTGATCACTTTCCACAATGAAGTGTTTCCCGTAAAGAAAAGGGGCGAATTTGTTGATCGACCAGACCAAAGCGAGGCATTCACGTTCAACGGTAGAATAATTTCTCTCAGCTGTATTTAACTTTCTACTGGCAAAAGCTACTGGTAATAGCATATGTGGCGGTGTGTCTGCCCGCTGTAGTAATGTTGCTCCGATGCCTACATTGCTAGCATCCGTTCTTAGTACGAATTCTTGTGTGAGATCGGGAAGGGCAAGGATAGGTTTATTTGTCAGCTTATTTTTCAACTCTGTATAAGCCTGTTCACACTCCACAGTCCATTGTATTTTATCCGGCTGACCTTTTTTGGTTAAGTCGGTTAATGGCGCGCACAATGAGTTAAAATGGGGTATATATTTCTGATAAAACCCGCACAGTGACACAAAGGATCTTACATCCTTCTTAGTTTGTGGTCTTGGTGCTTTTCTCATTTTCTCTACATTCTTTGGGTCCGGAGACATTTGCCCTGTAGAGATAGTGTGACCTAAAAATTCCAATGTCTCACATCCATATGACACTTAGTTGGGCGTGCTGTCAATCCCGTTTCTCTTAATCTACCTAACAACATGGAGAGTGCTACTACGTGTTCCTCGAATGTAGTGGTAGCAATCAGAATATCATCCATGAAGTTGGTGATATGAGGATTTTGTAATGGTTCCAACAATTTCCTCATCATTCTGGTGAAGATACTTGGAGCATTCTTTAAACCAAATGGGAGTACATTGAACTCGTAATGTCCATCCGGTGTACTAAAGGCTAACAGTTTCCTAACTTCTGGTTTCACTGGTATTTGGTAGTATCCCTTGCTTAGATCTACTTTTGAAAAATACCGAGCCTTACTCAATGTAGCAAACAACTGATTGGTGTCAGGTAATGGGTCTACCTGAGATTCAGTGATAGCATTTAGTTTCCTATAATCAATGCATAACCTGTGTTCACCACTAGGCTTCCTTAATAGCACCACACTTGAGCTGTAGGGAGATTCAGACTTTGAAATAATTTTCTCTTTTAAGAGATAATCAATCTCATCCTTGAGTGCCTGTCCTTTAGCATAAGGTATAGGGTATGTCCGCATACAAACTGGTGTAGGGTCAGTAATCGTCATGTCATACTCTAACAGATTAGTACACCCCGGCTTATCTGTGAGTACATCAGCATGGATTTCTAACACCTCCTGAACCTTTTTCCTCTGCTCAAGAGTTAAATGTTCACTCACATTAACCTGAGCATAGCTTTCCGTAGTTGATAGGGGGTATTCCATGGAGGAAATTGGTTCATCCTGCATTTCTGTTGCAATGGCCAGGGTCATGATATGGGCAACTTCTGATGCTTCCCTGTCATAATACTTTTTAAGAAGGTTGACATGATACACCTTCTCCTTTCCTTTCTTGTCAATCTTATAGTTGGTCCGGGAAAGTTTTTCCAATATGACGTAGGGTCCCTGCCATCCAATTTGCAATTTATTATTGCTGCTGGGCAACAGTAAGAGAACCTTTTCTCCCACCTCAAGTTCCCTATCTTTTGCTGTTTTATTGTAGTAAGCAGCCTGCTTCCTCCTGGCCTGTCTCAAGTTATCATTTGCCAGTTTCCAACTTGTTTTCAATCGAGATGTCAACTCGTTGACGTATTGGTATGAAGAAGTCACGGTTTCTTCTGCTTTTTCATCAGTCCATGTCCGCAACAATGCTTCCAGTGGACCTTTGATTGGTCGTCCAAACAACAATGTAGCTGGAGCCAATCCTGTGGAGTTATGTGGGACTTCCCTATAGGCAAATAGTGCTGAGGGTAAGTATGTGTCCCAAGTTTCAGGTTTCTCACTAGCCAACTTTCTAAGGATTGAAATGAGCGTGCCATTGAACCGCTCTACTTGACCATTCCCTTGGGCGTGGTACGGGCTACAGTGATAATGTCTAGCTTGAAATAACCTGAATACTTCTTGTGTTAGCTTTCCCCTAAACTGAGAACCATTGTCAGTCAATATTTGATGTGGGAAACCTAATCGGGTGAATATTGTTAACAGTGCCTCTGCCACATGTTTCGAATCTATCGATGACATTGCTACTGCCTCTCCCCACATAGAGCAAGTATCGACCAAGGTTAAGATATATGCATTTCTCTTCTTGGTCCTACTGAGGGGTCCAACAATATCCACGGCAACACGTTCGAAGGGCGTTCCCATGATGGGCATTTCTCCCAGTGTTGCTGGTGCAGTCCTATGTTTAGGAGCTACTCTTTGGCATTCTGGACAGGATCTCACATACCTCTTTATGTCCTCTGTGATCCCTGGCCAAAAGTAGTGACAGGCTATCCATTGTCCAGTGGCCCCTATTCCCATATGTCCACTGAAGGGTATAGCATGTCCTAGCTTCATAACCTGCTCCCTGTATGATTTTGGCACTACAAGCTGTCCATGTCCTTTTGGTCCTGTTCCAGCTTTTCTATATAGTAGGCCTTTTTTCATATATAAGTCTCCTTTCTCTGGAGGGTTATGGCTTTTAGGTAATTTGCCAAAGCAAGGCTTCAATGTACTGTCAGCAGTTTGAGCCTTTCTCATCTCTTCTGGATGAGTATTGATGATAGTGTCCTCCTCTTTCTTAGAGCTTGCCCTGGTCTGGACTGTTGCCATCACTATGGGTCTTATAGGTTCTCCTAGAAAGACATATCTACATCCCAGTATTAATGGGTAGATAGGGTTGTCCATCACTGCTGCTTTGATCTCTCCTTCCACATAGCGAGATCTTATGTTGATTCGGGCTATGGGCAGTGTCATGGTTCCTGCTCCCTTGACTGGTCCTCTGATTTCCACTGTTTCTGTGGTTATCTGTTCCGGACTCACCAGAGAAGAGCACACTACTGAGTCAAAGTCCAAGCCTGTATCATATAAGCACAGTACTTGGGTGCCATTCAAGGTCACTTCCTCACAGACAGGGGGATGATGGAGGTCATTCTGACTATCTGCCAGGTCCTTCCTTCCCTTGTTCTCTGTTGTAAGGCATGCAGCGTGATGAGGAGGGTTTTTCCGTCTGCATTCCGCAGTATTGTGGTTACTCATTTGGCAAGATTTACACCACTTTCCTTCCTTTCTTGGAGGTTTCTTTTCTGATCCTAGAGGGTTTTTGTCTTTATAATCAGTTCTGTGTTTGTTCTTGTTGGAATTGTCCCTGTGTTCATAGTTGGTAAAGTTTTGTGAAGGTTTGAAGTTCTCACCCTGCTTCTTCTTATTTCCTGATACTTCTGACTGAGCTGCTTGATATCTTTCAGCCATGGTTAAAATATCTTCCAATCTCTCAGCTCCTTGTTCCATAAGAAATTTTCTCATTTCTTGAGGCATGGATTCTCTCAGTTGCTCCATCATGACCATTTCTTGTATATCTTGACACTTTCCTAAGCTAATCCATTTTGTCAGATAAGTTTCCAATCTGGCAGAAAACTGGTGATAGTTTTCTCCTGGAAGTAGCTTAGCAGTTCGGAATCTCTTTCTATAAGATTCAGAATTCTTTTCGTACCTGACCAGTAAAGCTTGTTTTAAGATTTCATAATCTTCCTGGTCTTCTTTTGAGAGTTTTAAATAAACATTGTATGAAACTCCCCTCAACCCCTGAGATAGCTTAAGGCTCCATTTTTCCTTTTCCAATCCATAGGTAGAGGCCAGTCTCTCATATCTATCCAGGTACGACTCAATGGCGTCCTCTTTTTCAATAAATGGATCCAGGTGGAAACTCATGGCTCCATTTGCCGCGCTATGGTTGGAGCTACTCTCAGAGTGAGGTGAGCTAGCACCATGATTGCTAGCTGCTCCCTGGAGTTCAAGTTCCTTTAAACTTAACTCATGCGCTCTTTGTAACCTTCTTTCTTCAGCTTCCAAAATTAGTCTCTTTTCTTCTCTTTCCAGTCTTTTGGCTTCTCTCTCTGCTTCTAATTTCTTAGCTTCAGTCTCAACTTCCATTCTTTTAGTCTCTCTTTCTGCCTCTAATTTCTTAGCTTCAGCCTCACTTCCATTCTTTTGGTCTCTCTTTCTGCCTCTAATTTCTTAGCTTCAGCCTCAACTTCCATTCTTTTGGTCTCTCTATCTAAATATTTATCCACTTCAGTTGTGATATATCGAATTAGAGCATCTCCTGTCATACCCAAGTCTTTTCCTTCCTGCATAATCGCAGCTCTAAACTTCACCAATTCAGCCATGATGCTTACTTACCAGAGGGTATATAATTTTATCTTCACTAACAAACTAACTTAATTAAAATCAATTAATTACTTTGAACAAGACAAATCCTTAAAACCTTGTGAGCGTTTCCTATTTACTTCGTACTCAATGGTACTACTATTACAAACAAATTTCTAAGTTTTTAGAATTTTTTCCAAAAAAAAAAAATTTATTTTTACAAACTATTTGTGGCTCAAGATAGAAGAATACATAGATAGTGGCCCAGGATACAAAATAATATCCCGGACGAGCCCCCAATGTAGCGAAAGGTTTTCCTAGTATGATAGTAGTGGTAGAGCAGAAGTAGAATCTCTCTCCAGAAAGTATGAAGTTCCAGTGCCCGAGAAGTACACTGGTATCACAAGTGAGTTACAGCTGTGAATACTCTGAGCTGGACAATAGATTTAGGCTTCAGAAGTATAAGATGCTACTTCGCTATCGTAACCCTATGTGATATTATAATTAAATTAGAAAAAGTAACTCAAAATTTAACAGTTAAAAATTTAACAAGTCAAATGAGTACAATTATCCAATTTATTATGTACATCTATATATATTCTTGTAATGATAAATGGGTGTTGGAAGATGGTAAAATGTATGATTATTTACAGTTACAAATTAAAATAACTAATAGAAAAAGTCTTGGATTTATCTTCCACTGAATTTATAAAACAAGTTTGTCACATTATCTCTTGCCATCTAGTTTTCATCATTAGAAAGTCGTTTTAGAACTGCTCACAGGATTTGTTGGATGGAAATATATAAACTCAACTTTATCCACGTCTGCTCGAGGTTCCTCCGACACACTGGAGTACGGAAGACTTTCCTTCAGCCCGCCCTATAACTACGGGGGACTAAGGTGTTGAAGTTTGGTTGACCTCTAGGCTTCAGTGAGCTGGATCAACTTCTTCAAGTCTTTAGTTTCTCGATCAGGAATGATCATAAACATTGATCATAAAAACCTGGAACAAGAAGTAATAGGTGGCCATTGTTCTAACAATCTCACCACCCTCTGCTGTTCATGATGCGACCATGTCTTCAGTGTTTGTATGTAAATGAATGAATCATGGTAGTATATTACAGAGATAGCATGATAAGATAATGTATAAGGTGCAGAATTAACAATATACATGAATAAATCACATGTTATGATACATGGGTACGATATAACCTTTGCCTTCCACTTATGGATGTCAAGTCACTTATGTACTTGCTGGTATGTCGTAAGCTTCCAGGCAAGAATTAGCCATAATATATTTGGCTAACCAATTAATGGTTATGCTTCCTGACAATGCCGGTGAAGGTTATCTCTGGTTAGCGTCATTCCCTTTTTTATTATATCTGCTACAATCAATCAGAAATAAAATCTGAAATAAAATGATATTAGTAATACATATATTTTTAATAAACTTACATACCCTCTTAGGATTAATAAGCTCACGGTGAGACTGTATTGGCTTAACTTAATCTGCCCTGCATGCAGCGTGAAAATAGAACTTTTCTTGCAGAGGCTGTCCTCCAGTTTCTCACTCTGGCTTCTGGATTTGGTGTGTGATTTACAATGCGCCGCTCTGTCCTTATATTTCAGTCTCTCGCGCGTACGAGAAAGCAGCTCCCAAATTCCCCAAAAGATTTTAGTTTCATCTCCTGTTTTGAAGCTATTTGAAACAATCTGTGCTTTTCCTGTACTCGTTTTTTCTCTTCTGTCACTCACACACTTATCTCCTTCCTTCCTTCCTATATATCATTTCCTTTTCCCCATATGGGGCTTTCATTACATATAAGTTTTATACAATTCCGTTGAGGCTTGTTAGTGTAATAAATTTTTAAAGATTATTAGCTAACTTTTAGCCGATGTGATGAAGGTGAAAAATATTAATTATCTTTAAAACTATTTATATTTGAATAATATCCTTTTGGATATAATTCCTAGCCTATCTCCTTTGTTGAGTTATATTTATTTAATATTATTCCAACCATGCGTTCTCCTGTAGTGAATAATTTAATGTCCAGTAAATGCAAACTTTTAAAGTCGGCCATACATTCCTATATAGCTATTTCCTCATTCTTCAGTAATACTGTATGGCTTTTAACCGTAAGTCACATTTCCGCTGTCTACCAACTTCAAAGAAAGACCGCAGCGCTGACCTTGCGCTGGTGTGTGTGGGTGTCGCGTGGGCGTGTCGCGCTACAACCAAGCAAGTGTTTACCAAATCTCGCTACACGCCCAAGCCACTAAGTACAACTCGCTGGGAATCTAGAATCGAGGCCATTCGTCCTTTAAGATATTATATTGAGGAATTTTATGATGCATTGATAGAAATTGCTGATGACGAGTCAGTAGACAAAATGGCGAGACATGAAGCTGAAACCCTTGCCCTAAAACTCAGAGATTTTAAATTTTTATGTTGTCTGGTTATATGGCACTTTGTTTTAAACGAAATTAATGGTGCTAGTAAACTGTTGCAAAGCATAAAAATGGAATTGACTAGTGCCATAACAAATTTGAGAAATATTCTCCAGAGCCTTAAGAATCTCAGAAATGATAAATCATTTCAAAATTTTCTTGTTGATGCTACAACATTAGCTGAGAAAGTTGAAGCTGATGCTGATTTGATACCAACGTTTGAATGTACTAGAGTGAGAGTGCGTCGGCAGAAAAAGGAACACAACTATGAAGCAAGAGATGAACCTATTTTAGATCCCAAAACTAAATTCAAAATTGAATTTTTCTTTTTTATTATTGATGTTGCAACTAATTCTATTGAAGAAAGGTTCGAGCAATAGGAACATCACAGTTCACAATTTTCCTTTTTATATAACATCCCTAAATTGAAATCTGAGATGACAAATGAGCTCTTAAACAAATGTAGAAACCTAGAAAGAATTTTAACACATCAAGAAAATAGAGACATTGATGCCATTGAGCTATGTGATGAACTGAAAATAGTATCCAAATTAGTACCAGAAAATACTCCACCAATTGAAGTTCTTCAATATATTATTGAAAAAAAAAACATTGCTCCTAATGTCGCTATAGCCTTAAGAATATTACTAACTTTGCCGGTAACGGTAGCAAGTGGTGAGCGTAGTTTTTCAAAACTGAAGCTTATTAAAACTTATTTACACTCAACAATGGCCGAAACTAGATTGGAAGGACTTGCCATGATTTCAATTGAACATGAAATCGGTCAAAAATTAGACTACGCAGACCTTATTTCTGCTTTTGCAAATATAAAAGCAAGAAAGTGTCTTTTTAAGCAGTACATACTTCAAACCATATAAATTCAAATAATGTGAAAATAATGCTAAAAACTATAACATGTACATATTACAGTTAAGTGTTTGTGACTCAGCAGTTCATCGTTCCACATGAGAAGAGCATGCCCTATATGTAAGTAATGTAACTACATTTATTTCATATAATTGTTTCTAATAAAGTCAATCATTTATTTTATGATTATACAGTATTTTCATCAATTTATCAATACATTATTATTAATGGTACTATTTAAAATTAGACTAATGGTCATGAAATTAATGTTGAAGCTTGTTTAATAACATGATGGTTTCAAACATTTCAAACGTTAATTTGAGGTTGGGCTGGGGCGGCAAGGTATGGTATTGCGCGGGGCGGCAACATTCCTAGGGCCGGCCCTGACACCGAGACAAAACACACGGTCCGGATGGCCTTACAGCAGAATATTATACATTCTTTTTCCCCGTGCTCGGACCACTTTTAATTAAAGTCTTCGAAGAAGCTTTTCAGGCGGCCGAACTTCCCGTAAGTTTGAATCAGGCATACATAGTACTCTTACCAAAAGATAAAACAGGCAGAACACTACTCAAAAATTACAGACCCATATTACTTCTAAATACTGACTATAAGATTCTAACTAAATGTATTACAATTAAACTAAAGCCATTCATGCGTATCCTGAGTCATGATTACCAGCAGAACAGCGTGCTGCGGAGAAATATTAGTAAACAAAAACTTATTTTTAGAGACCTGATTAATTACGCATCAGACAAGCAGTACAAGGCTGCTATATTATCGTTAGACCAAGAAAAAGCGTTTGATAGAGTATCCCATTCCTTTTTACACAAAAATCTGTTAGCCTGTAATGTAGGGACATTCTTTAGAAAATGGATAGAAATTGTATACAAAAAACCGGAAAGTAGGCTCTTAAAAATCACACAATTACAGAACCAGTTATTTTAACTAGGTCTGTTAGACAAGGGTGTCCACTCTCACGCTTGTTATATGTACTTTCAATAGAACCCGTGTTAGAGAAAATTAGACAAGACACAAATATCACGGGGGTTTTCATTCAGGGACAAGGTCAAAGAAAATTAGCCGCCTACGCTGACGACACGGTATTTTTCCCAACCAAACTTTCATCCATTCAAAATATTTTAAACACCATATATGGGTTTGGAAAAGCCAGCGAAGCAAAATTAAACATTCAGAAATCAAAGTTAATTGGAATAGGTAAATGGAGAAACAGATCAGACTTTCCTTTTCAGTTGCACCAAGTAAATAAAATAAAAATTACATACACTGCCTCACCAACGCTAAGAAACACAGAGGTATGGAAGAATTTGTTAGAGAAAATAAAAAACAGACTAGAAAGATATAAATACAAAACTACTACAATTTTTGGAAGATCTGTTTTAATTAACACTTTTGTTTGACCTAAATTGACTTACATGGCAAATGTCTTAACCATTCTTCAAGAAATAATTACTCAAATAAACAAACTCACCAAAACATTCTTAGTTCGCAACACTCTACGTTGTATAAAACACAAAACGTTAATACAACACACAGACAGAAGGGGAGTTTCTTTACAAGATATAGCAACAAAAAAAAAAAAGCTTTAAGAATCAAGTACGAGTACATAGGAGAAAGCGTTAAAAATCCAGAACAATACCCCTGTAACGGATGTATTTGCTGTAACAGCTCCCGCAGGCAGGATGGCCGGACAAAGTTAATATATGGTTTCGCTGATAAATGGCGATCAGCATAAGTCGGGCTTACAGATGGCCGAAAGGTGTGTGACTATGGAAATATAACATACGCGAATGTGTATAGGTTCTTTAAGTGTGTCTATGATAAGTCACTCACACCGCAGCAACGTAGAAGTCAGGAAATGTTGTAAGACCTGGCAACGTTATACAGTTTATTGACGAGACGGTCACGTAGACATCATAGCAAGACAATTCACAGCATACTCATGAAGCAACATGTAAGTAAATCCATAACAACGGTTGCATAAACCACCACAGCAAATCATGGGCATTAAGTACAAAATATCCATCAGGAAACATGAATCAGCAAATAGGTGAATAGGCTGCAGGACATAGCAGCACATATTTCATCTCATAATAGTACAGCATAAATATCATTCCAGTTCTCAATAGTCCATGACTTTGAATCAATATGAATACAATGCATTAACAAGCCAACGAGATCCGTGGCTTTGAATAACAAGTTCCCTGGGAGAAAACAACATTCTCTTCAACACACTATCTATCTGCAAAACAATCCCTCACAGGAATATGAATATAGAATAATGGCCTGTACAATCCGTGGCCTCATAATATCTTCAATAAAGCAAAACAATATCATAGAACCTTCGACCCGATTCCTTATCATATGTTTTTTAAAATAAAGAAACAACTAGTCGGGTAACAGTTTAAACATTACTCCGCAACAACCCCTACTAAAAATTCTCTCATCACGCAGAGCGTGTTAACTAGCGTGTACAAAGAATCGACCCGTGCATTCCAGTCTTTAACACTTAACTCCCCTTAATTAAAATATGTCTTAACAGACTACACCGACCCCCGGGAAAAAAAAATGATATAATCATTTTTTTGGGGAAATAAATTACATCGAACAAAAAAGAATTGAGGTCGATGCAATCATAATTCTACACAGAAGGATTACCCTATGTTAAGTCATGTTAACAAAATGAACAAAAGAGGGATAGAAGCAAGTGTAAAGTAAAAAAAATGAAGTATAGAAAGATAACGAGATAAGCATACGAAGATCAACAAATTCAAAGAAATATGAAGTATATCAAGTATAGACTAGCTATGCCATCATACATGAAAATTGAAAAGAGCAGATGAAGTACAAGAAGAATGAGCAGACAATGACATATCATGGTAAACAATAAGTTACACAATGCATATTTATACCAAAAGACACATAACTAGTTACCATTTTAAAATAACATAATGTGTATGATAACCAAGTTAATAAACTTATAAAGTACCAATGATGAACTTATTGTGGACCTCAATTAATAATATCGCTATGCGTAGTTACCCCTAGCGCACAATCAAGCGCTGGGCAAAGAAAAAAACCATACAATGTCAGAAAAAAATACCTTTTCTAGCGCACAATCAAGCGCTGGATAAAGAAAAAATACATCACAACCTCAGAAAAAACACTTTTCAATGTACTAATATCGCTATACATAGTTACCCCTAGCGCACAATCAAGATCTGGGCAAAGAAAAAAAAATACATCACAATGTCAGAAAAAAGATACATTTTTCTAGTCTTCATTTTTTTTTTAAATGCACAATACCGAAATGTATTGTAATGATAAGTTAAGTTACAATAGTATGATCATTACAATCGTCACCCGCTCAACGTCTATCAAAACACAGTAGTATAAGAACAATATGGTAATGAATTGGTGCATTATCAAAACACAGTCATATTTTAAAAAATACGGTAATGAAATGGTGCATAAAGATGAACCAACATACTATCTTAAAAAAGTTATATCATATCCTAATACACTACTATTTAATATACTATACTATACTAATATACAATATTAACTACTATCCTAAATAAGTTACATAGAAAGGACAACTCTAGTAGTCTTGGACCATCCTATGCACCCAAAGATACCAAAAACATCTAGAGTGGCGTCAAACTGCCGACTGGTTTCACTGGAACAGCAAATCTTGCGATAAATACCACAGCCTACTCAATCAAAATATCAGCTCTGACTCTCATCGCAAAGCCGTCGCTGTGAAAAAACACAAATGAAAATCTCTGTTTGGTAAAGGTAGGATCTCATGAAACACAACGGTCAATTTCAATTTTAACCCTATCAAATGTGGCCGTGTAAACTTCCGACCCCTGTACGATGTTAATAAAACCTTCCTCCGTTACACAAAAAAGGGTAACAGAGAAAGTAGCACAGACTAATCTGGAATCCTGAATTAAACAGGGTCATAAAAGTATCTGAGAAAAAAAGCAGCATGTAATTTATGTAAAGAAAAGTCGCGAATATACAAAAGATACTAACGTCATGTTGAGTGTAATTATGGCTGACAATCCGAGATTTTGCGCAAGACAAAGTAAATGCAGTAGACAAAGGCGTACATCTTAAAGGCTGCACTGAAATATAGCCTGTGTACTGGGCACAGAAAAAAGTAAGAAAGATATAATAAAGATGTAAAAGCATACAGTAGTAAACTTGGACCTACGTCGAAGTTTAAAAGGAGCGCAGTGAGTGCGCTGCCATCAATGGTACCTATACCTTGTAGCGGTAAGGCAGCTTGTGTACCCTGACAATCCCCAGAGCTATGTCAGTGGGAGATTTACTCCTGGTAGGTTCAACCAAGCTGGACTGGTCTGCGTGGGTAGGGGTCAGACAAAAGCTGGTACTCTGGTCCTCCAGGTTGGGGGTTTTAGCACAGGGCTGACACCCCTGTCTATGTAAAAAAAATCGCACGTTACGGAAACAACAATAAATGGAAAAACTTTGCTGCGGGACGGACATCCGGAGTCTCAGGCTCGTATGACTGACAGTGGTGAAAGCCGAAAGGAAGCCACTGGCATGAAAACGGATGCCCCGACCGCAAAACACGAAACCAGAATTGGTTTTTGGAACGTCAGAACTATGAATGAGGCAGGAAAGCTGAGACAAATCACAGCAGAGATGAGGAACTACAAGATACATATCCTGGGAATAAGCGAGAGCAGATGGACAGGTAAGGGGAGAATAAAAACAGCTACAGGGGAAACAGTACTTTATTCTGGCAGAGAGGATGGTCAGCACAACGAAGGTGTAGCCATTATCCTGAAGAAAGGAATGGAAAGGTCTTTACTGGAATGGAAACCCATCAACAACAGACTGATAAGAGCAAGACTAAGAGGGAGGTTCACCAACACCACAATTATGCAATGCTATGCACCAACAAACGACAGCGATGAAGAGATCAAGGACGAGTTCTATCAACTGGTACAAAAAGAAATGGAAACTACACCTAGGTACGATCTCATTATATTAATGGGAGACCTAAATGCGAAAGTGGGAGCACACAATAATTATAACGAAAGAGTAATGGGGAAATGCGGCAGTGGAACAGCAAATGAGAATGGGGACAAATTAATAAGCTTCTGCAGTATTAACAACCTGGTCATTGGAGTAACACTTTCTCCACACAAGGAAGTGCACAAGTTAACATGGGAATCATCAAACGGACGAGACAGAAACCAGATAGATCACATAATGATCAATGGCAGATGGAGACATGCACTACAAGACGTGAAAGTAGGAAGAGGCGCAGATGTGGGAAGTGATCATCACCTAGTAGTAGCAAGACTGAAAGTGAAACTCAGAGCTGCTGGACCAGTTGCAGTCAAACAGAAAAGATACAACATCACGAAACTGAAGGATCCCCTCACCAGAAAAGCTTTCGTGGTCGACGTAAAGAGAAGATATGAGATTATCAAAAGCCAGGAAAGAACAGAGACCGATGATGTTGACCAGCGATTCAACTCCATCTCAACAATATGCAAGGAAAGCAGCAAGTCATGCTTGGGATTCCAGGAAAGAAAGAGCCAAGACTGGATAACACCAGATACGCTAAACACCATAGCGAAGAGAAAGGAAATGGAAAGAAAGAAAACAGAAGCTAAGTCTCCCAGATTAAAGGCAATATATAGTGAACAGTACAGTCAGCTGGACAAGGAAGTTAAACGTCAAACCCGTGCTAACAAAAGGACATTTCTGGATGACCTTGCAAGACAGGCAGAAGAGGCAGCACTGAGAAATGAACAAAGCACAGTATACAAAATAACTAAAATCATCAGTGGAAAACGAGGTGCAAACAATATTACATTAGTAAGAGATAAGCAAGGAAATCTCAACACGACAGTAGAGGGACAGGAAACAAGATGGGCAGAGCATTTCAGAGAAACTCTGAATAAGGAACCACCAGAGACACAATTGAATGTTCCTGAGGCTGAAAATGATCTAGATGTTAATACAGACATCCCACGAAAAGAAGAAATCATCACAGCAATCAAAGGGTTAAAGAATGGAAAAGCTCCTGGTCATGATAACTTAAATGCAGAGCTATTTAAGACAGACCCAGAGCTAGCAGCAGAACTATTAGAACCACTATTTGCACAAGTCTGGAAAACAGGGACAACACCAACAGAGTGGAGAAAAGGAATAATTGTCAAATTGCCCAAGAAGGGAGATCTTGCAGACTGCAATAATTGGAGAGGAATAACTCTTCTCTCAGTTCCCAGCAAAATACTAGGCAGGATAATTATACAGAGAATCTCAAAAGCAGTAGACCACAAACTGAGGAAAGAACAAGCAGGATTTAGAAAGAACAGAAGATGTGTAGATCATATATTTACCCTCAGGAACATTATAGAGCAGTGCTCAGAATGGCAAAGACAGTTGTACATTAATTTCGTTGATTTTGAAAAGGCTTTTGACAGAATACATAGGGACAGTTTATGGAAAATACTGAGGGCTTATGGAATTCCAAGCTGCATAGTGTCAATCATAAAAAGCCTTTATGCCAACTTTACGTGCAGCATTGGGCAGAGCAACCTAACCTTTGAAATGAAGACAGGAGTACGACAGGGATGCCCCTTATCAACCACTCTATTTTTAACAGTCATAGACTGGGTGATGCGCCAGACAACAGAGGGCAATCCAAGAGGAATAAGATGGACTACATTTTCTACATTGGAAGATCTGGAATATGCAGATGACATTGCACTGCTAGCACATTCACATCAACACATCCAGGAAAAAACGGATAGACTTAATAAGTATAGCCAGCAGGTGGGCTTGAACATCAACCTAAAGAAGACAGAGGCCATGACGCTCAATGTGAGCAACCCTGAGCCCATATCAGTAAGGAATCAGTAACTGGAACAGACAGATGCCTTCACATACCTAGGATGCATAGTAACACCAGACGGCGGAGCAAGCAAAGACATCAACAACAGAATGAACAAAGCAAGAACAGCCTTTTTTAGTCTAAACAACATCTGGAAGTCCTCTCAGTACAGCACAAGCACAAAATTAGGATTATATCAGAGCTGTGTGCTTTCTGTGCTTCTCTATGGCGCGGAGAGCTGGTGAGTTACAGAGAAGGAAATGCCGAAATTGTCCTCTTTTCACACAACATGCCTAAGAAAAATTCTCCGAATCTTTTGGCCGTATATCATCACCAACAAAGATCTGCTTACTTGGAGCAAGCAAGAGGACATGCACACCATCATAGCTGGCAGACGCTGGAGCTGGGTTGGCCATGTCCTCAGAAGAGACCCCGATGCCATCACAAGAACAGCTGTGCTATTGACCCCTGAAGGAAAACGAAAGAGAGGCCGACCAAAAACAACTTGGCGGAGGACTGTGGAGGCTGAGATGCAAAGAATGAACCAGAGTTGGGGCACTGTACGAAGGATGGCCGCCGACCGAGCAAAGTGGAATCAATTTGTTGTTGCCCTACAAGAAACCACCAGGCGTAATGGCCACTGACTGCTTTTACGGTCGGCGGCTAAGGATCAAAGAAGAAGAAGAAGCAGTGTGTGCGACAAAAAGTCGTAAAAGACGACACGACGTACTGAGGTATGTCGAACTGGGTTACAAGAAGCACTAAAATTAGTATGATGAACAATCGTGTCATCAATACTGCAAGATTGCACAAAATTAGCAGAATGTACTTGGCGATAAGACCGAGGCATAGTGGCGGCAGTAAGATTATGTTGCCGTTCCCAAGCAGTAATTTGTACCGACGTACATATCTTTATACCATGTATCTGTCCGACAGTAAGGTCGGCGATAGGCGCTCTGAGCATACATGCGTGTAAATAACCAGTGAAAAATGGTGTGGCAATGTGCACTATGGCAGTCGGAAAAGTCTCAACTGTCCCACCAAATGTCACACATTTCACCATATTACCTGTAGCGCAAGATGGATGGACTAGAGACTGTCTAACCCCAACAGTCGTGCACCCAGAATCAAAGAAAACTGAGACTGGATTATTATTTACAAATCCTTTATGTAGGGTAAGAGACCCTCTTCCGTCGTGTGCAGACAAGGCAGGAAGAGTAGTCGGAAGAGGATGACCGCAACTCAAGGTAGTTCTAGCTGTAGGTTGGAACAAAGTTGTGCACTCCGGGCACTGAGATGCTCTCTCGAAATCGAAAGCAGAGCAAGTAGTAGCATTAGAGACACTATTATTATTGTTACCTTGATCATTAATAAACTGGGAGTCTTGTTGAGCAGAGTTAGCATGGCGATGCGATCTATCATTATTTGGAGATCTACTGTCATATCGCGATCTATCGCGACTATTATCTCTATTGGAAGCATTGTTATTTGCTCTATTGCAATTACTGTTCTGATTTGAACCCCAGTTAGCATTGTCGCGATTACTATTTCCCCTTTGATTAAAATATCTATTCGATGGATTTTGTTGTCTCCGAGAAAAATTATTGTAGGGTTGATAATCTCTATTGTAGTTACCCCTTCCAAAATTTCCATAATTGTTGGAACCAAAATGTTGAGGACCGTTAAATTGTCTCCAGTTCCTTGAAGAAGGAGAATTACTACGTGATGGACCCCCTTGGTACTGTCCAAAATCACGATTATCTCTCCTACCAAAATTGCGATCCGCACTTTGAGATCTACGGCGCAAATTAGGATCATATGGTATTGCTGAAGCCACAGGTAAACCTTCTTTGACCTGAGAATGGCTAACAGTCACATTTGGGTGTGTAATGACGTATTGGCGACAGTATTGTTCCATATCTTTCAAGTTTGTAGGCTTTCGCTCTTGTAAGAAGAAAAGAAAAGACTCATTCACAGACGACATGACTTTGTCGCGAAGCAATAAGTCCATAAGGGCTTCATATCTGAGTTCAGTTTTAAAAAGTTCAATCCAACGTGAAAACGTTAGACGTATCCTTTCCTCCTGTAGTCTTTGGTTTTATTCAGCTTGCATCTGAAGCTTTCTTTCTTCCATTTGCATTTGCATTTGCATTTGCATTCTTTTCTCTTCCAGTTGCTGTTGAATTTTTCTATCTTCAGCCTCTAATTTCTGTTTTTCCATTTCCATTTGCTGTCGAATTTTTCTATCTTCAGCCTCTAATTTCTGTTTTTCCATTTCAATTTGCTGTTGAATTTTTCTATCTTCAGCCTCTAATTTCTGTTTTTCAGCCTCCAATTTCTGTTTTTCATTTTCCAACTGAAGTTTTCTCTCTTCTGCCTGCATTTGCAATCTTCTATCTTCAGCCTCCATTTTCTGTTTCTTTTCATCCGACTTCTGCGCCTTGGCATATTCGACAAGTGCGAATTCTTTTACTTGCTCAGTAGTCATACCAAGGGATTTCCCTTGTGTAATGAAATAATCCAAACTAGACATTCTGCTGTATTTCACAAGATATGTAAGTAATGTAAATATCCAGGAGACACTCACTCTATCCCAACTTCGTGGGTGACAAGTCCTTGCTTAAGAACTTGTACAATTATCTTTTTAACTATGAATAATGCTATTAATTACACACACACACATATATATATATATATATATATATATATATATATATATATATATATATATATATATATATATATATATATATATTGTGCATTATAATATTGACAGTGCAGGACAAAATAGATAGTACAAACAAAAATGACAAAGACAAGATATAAAGCACAAATGACCACGTTTGCAGAATCAACTAAACCTGAAAGCGAAACCAAAGAAAAAATATTGCAAAGAGTGCAATGACACTGCGAAAAGTAAGACAATATAAGCGACAATACAGTGTATAAACGAAAAATTTGTATATAAATAAAGGATAGAAAGAAGAGGAAGACACTCACAAACAAATTAATCAGAAACTAAGGTACAGAGAAAAATATAACGACAACAACACTGAGACGTTTTGTCACACCTAAACAATTACTGTCGTGAGGGACAAGTAACGGTCTGAACCTCGGCAAGGTTTTTAGCCTTGAACCGGAATTACCGCTCATTTGAGACTCACAATCTCAACCTTATAGAACGCTCATGAAGGCCCTGTGTGACCTGGGATATTCCCTTCATAAGTCACCGCTCCAACCGCCCACGTAAACGTGAAACATATAATATAGCACACGTGAAAGAATAAAAAGATTATGCTCTGAGGAAGGCTCAATGTTACACCGAACAGTGGTACAGTTTACAAACAAACAAACCACTTATCTTCAAAAGGAAAAAATCCCAGCTTCGGCAGCAACAACAATGATGTAAATCAGGTATCACACAGTCTGAATAACTCCAATGGTGATAGCGGCTTCCGATCGAAATTCCTGACATCGGGTGCTGAAATCCTAAGTTGGCGCAGGAGAAGAATGACTGGAACATTGCAACTCTTGACTGGAATAACTTGTGCATAAAAGTCAGTACTGACAACACTGTAAATCCAGCTGAATTGACATCACAGTAAACTTCTGGACTGTTTATACCCCGAATCACTGGTGACCACTTCTGTAACGGATGTATTTGCTGTAGCAGCTCCCGCAGGCGGGATGGCTGGACAAAGTTAATATATGGTTTCGCTGATAAATGGCGATCAGCATAAGTCGGGCTTACAGATGGCCGACAGGTGTGTGACTATGGAAATATAACATACGTGAATGTGTATAGGTTCTTTAAGTGTGTCTATGATAAGTCACTCACACCACAGCAACGTAGAAGTCTGGAAATGTTGTAAGACCTGGCAACGTTATACAGTTTATTGACAAGACGGTCACGTAGACATCATAGCAAGACCATTCACAGCATACTCATGAAACAACATGTAAGTAAATCCATAACAACGGTTGCATAAACCACCACAGCAAATCATGGGCATTAAGTACAAAATATCCATCAGGAAACATGAATCAGCAAATAGGTGAATAGGCTGCAGGACATAGCAGCACATATTTCATCTCATAATAGTACAGCATAAATATCATTTCAGTTCTCAATAGTCCATGACTTTGAATCAATATGAATACAATGCATTAACAAGCCAACGAGATCCGTGGCTTTGAATAACAAGTTCCCTGGGAGAAAACAACATTCTCTTCAACACATTATCTATCTGCAAAACAATCCCTCACAGGAATATGAATATAGAATAATGGCCTGTACAATCCGTGGCCTCATAATATCTTCAATAAAGTACCTTCTGCAATTATCAAATATTCCTTTCACAAAAGGATATATACTGGAACACATTAGAGAAATGGTAAAACGGCCATTTCCAAGCTCTACCAGCAAAGTACTGTCACGAAAAATCAGCTGCTTAAAACAGCTCAGTACAATTCATTCAAGCGCGAACTCGCAGCTTGAGATGTGAGCAGAATTCATCTGCCTTTCCCCCCAAAACAATATCATAGAACCTTCGACCCAATTCCTTATCATATTTTTTTAAAATAAAGAAACAACTAGTCGGGTAACAGTTTAAACATTATTCCGCAACAACCCCCTACTAAAAATTCTC
This sequence comes from Oreohelix idahoensis, assembly GCA_024509875.1. Classification (NCBI taxonomy): domain Eukaryota; kingdom Metazoa; phylum Mollusca; class Gastropoda; order Stylommatophora; family Oreohelicidae; genus Oreohelix; species Oreohelix idahoensis. The sequence continues at coordinate 135,239 of JAMPIV010020540.1, forward strand.
TCATCACGCAGAGCGTGTTAACTAGCGTGTACAAAAAATCGACCTGTACATTCCAGTCTTTAACACTTAACTCCCCTTAATTAAAATATGACTTAACAACCCCCTTGCTCATTATTAAATTGGTTTAAGATTATCTAACGTGTGTCGTTGCAACAATAATCAACCTCATCATTTTGGCACTTTACCGCGGTTCTACAAACAATGCATACAAAGCATACAAGGAAACACGCCTTTGTTACAACAAAACACACGTTCCATATACAGAAGTCTCATTAGTTTACAAGAACCATCATTAGTGACAAGGATAAAACGTGGGTACAGTTATTTCATTACTGATTATCAATCTATTTTTAGGAGCCTACACGAGTCACCAGTTGCTCCATCCGCAAAGGAAGTCACCTTTACTCGTAGATTACTATATAGCATGACACCCATTAGGCAAAAACTTGTTGCACAATGGAAAAACATCCCAAAATGCAAATTATGTAACACTAATTCACAGGAGACAGAAGATCATTTGTTTTTTTTTTTACTGTAGTACAATTACTCCTACAATAGAAATTTTGAAAAAGAAATTAGTGTTTTACATTCCACGCACTATTGACATGTATAGAGCTATCATGCTGAATTCTCTACCTAAGTGTACACAACAAGTAGAACTGAAATTATTGGTATGTATAGAGCTCTCATGCTGAATTCCCTACCTAAGTGTACACAACAAGTAGAACTGAAACTTTTGACCGTGCTAGTGGAATTTAAATATCACTGACAAACAACATTTTTCTTTCTTATATAAGAATAAGTGTTCTTAGGTCAGTTTCTTGCGCTGATTTCAAATTTGAAATCCGTTTATCTCTATCACATCGGGTTCTTAAGATATTTGTGAATAAATATATTTTTGGGAAACCGTTATTTGCTCCGTTTCATTTTTACTATATAACTTATTAAAAATTAATAAAATGCAAAATAATTCTACTTTTTATACTGCTAAAAGATGCATGACATATGTTACGCTATTTTCCAAATAGTCACTGTATTTTGAAATAATTCTGAGCGAAATATGGCTTCTAGAAGTTGTAGAAATTCGGCTGATCTGTTCTGTTACGTGTGCAGATATTTTACCGATCGTGTTCACCAGAAAAACTTTACACCATTACTAAAGAAAGCATATGAACTTTAGTTCGATTTGAAAGTTGATGATGCAAATAAATCTTGGAAGCTAAATGCAGTTTGTTTGACTTGTGCAAATAGATTGGCAGGTTGGTTACGAAAATCGCCGAAGCATAAGTCGATGCCTTTTGGAGTGACAGTAATATGGCGTGAACTGACAAATCACGCTACTGATTGTTACTTCTGCTTGACAAATATCCATGGTTTCACTTTTAAAACTAGAAAGTCTGTGGTTTATTCAAATATTGAATCGGTTTCGAAACCAGTGCCTCATGATCCAACCACATGTCCGATCCCAGTTCCATCAGAACAATATCCGTTGGACGGGAATGAACCATCAGAAAGTGATAGTTCACCTGCTTTAGAAACGAATTCTGACTCGGATTATATACCGGTGAATGATGGTGTTCACTTAATTAACCACTCAGAACTTTCAGATCTAATACGTGATCTCGCTCTTACCAAAGGACAAGCGGAATTACTCGGTTCGCGACTCAAAGAATGGAATCTTTTAGCGCCCAATCCTCCGATATCTAAATTTCGTCATAGACACAGAGAACATGTTCAATACATTGAGATGGATGATGACATTTGCTATTGCAAAGATGCAAACGGTCTAATGGTGCACCTCGGTCATGAGCACATAGTCAACGAATGGCAACTTTTCATCGACTCTTCCAAGACTAGTCTAAAAGCCGTGTTATTGCATAACGGAAATTTATTTTCATCAATTCCAGTCGCCTATTCTGTTCATATGAAAGAAACTTATGACAATATGGCTATACTTTTGGCAAAAATAAAGTACAATGACTACCAATGGCGGATTTGTGGAGACCTAAAGGTCATTGCAATTCTCACTGGCATGCAGACTGGGTATACTAAATTTTGTTGCTTCCTATGTGAATGGGACAGCCGCAACAGACAGGAACATTATGCAAGAAATGTGTGGCCTATCAGGGATCGTATGCAGCTCGGGCATAAAAAATGTAATACACGAGCCATTAGTTAAACAAAGACAGCATCATTTTACCACCGTTACATATAAAGTTGGGGCTCATGAAGAATTTCGTAAAAGCGTTAGATAAAACGAGCAAAGCTTTCACTTATCTTCGAGAATAGGTTCCGCAAGTGAGCGATGCAAAGATAAAGGAAGGTATCTTTGTAGGACCTCAGATTAGGAAAGTTATTGCAGACAAACAATTCGAGAACTTGTTACATGGTAGTGAACTTCGCGCATGGATGGCATTCAAATCGATCGTCGATGACTTTCTGGGAAATCACAAATCTGTCGACTATGTGCATATTGTTAAGCAGTGCATAGATGCATACATAATTATGGGCTGTCACATGTCCCTCAAAATCCATTTGCTCGATTCGCATCTTGACTTTTTCCCTGACAACCTTGGCGAAGTCAGCGATGAACATGGAGAAAAACTCCATCAAGATATCGCCGTAATGGAGTCACGTTATCAAGGACGGTGGAGTGTGACCATGCTTGCCGATTATTGTTGGATGCTTCATCGCGATGTACCACATGTCATTCACCGACGAAAGTCGACTGCAAAGACATTCAAGCCTACATAACTGTTATACTTCTTGTACGAATGATGTTGTAATACTGTATGCGTTGTTAAAAAACCTCAATTGCGTATTTCTAGAGATCCCGACCTGATAGAGAAAAACGGTTTGCAGATTTAAAAACAGCGCATTAAAATTGACCAGAAAAACATAGAAATGTTAGAGAAAGAAAAAAAAAATTTTTTTTGTTAGCCAGTGTATTTATTTAGTCTGGATATGTAGGAACTTCGCAGTGTTTGAAGGGAAACAGTACAAAGCCCACGTATTCTGACAAGTATACCTACACAAAACACAATATATTAGAGTTTGAAGGGATTGGGGGGGGGGGGGGGGGGGGGGGGGGGGGGGGGGGGGGGGGGGGGGTGGGTTAAGGAGGCAGAAAACTAATTTAAACCCAGAACAGATTGTACATGTGTCAATAATTATAGCCATGTTTGGCTTTCTCGTGTGTTTAACTGTTTTCTTTTCTTTAAGTCTTTTATTTTGGAGGGGAAATAACCTTTTTTTTTCTTGTAACTTCATATTTAAGAAATGTTCTTATTTAATTCAGAAAGAAATGCCTTTGCCTTTTTTTTTTTTTTTTTTTTTTGAAAATTGAAAAAAGTGCTTGAAAAGAAGGTTCTGTAAATGTAAAGGGTTTCTTGTGTTAAATGTGTGTTTTTATTTTTATATATAGTTATGTATATTTAAATGTTTTTAAACAAACCCATGTTATGTACAAATTAGTACAATTTTATTTTATTTATTTATTTTTTAATCCTTGTACATTATTTCACTTTTTAAATTCCAGTTTTATTCTATTATTTTTTTTAAATCATAGCCTTTTATTTTTTTTTATTTATTTAACTTTTTTATTTCAACTTTGTTTAAGTATGCACATGATGTGATTACGCGCGAGTGTTCATTTGTACTATACAAATGTACACTCCTTGTATTCCATGTAAAACGCACCCTTTTCTTTGTAAATTGGAAAGAAATGCAAATAAAAGTTGAAAAAAAATAATGTTACAATATATATTACCAAGATGATATCTCAGTGGTTTCAAATCATTGATCCGACTCTACCATCTTGTTTCACTCAATGGCTTAACAGTTATGCCTGAGTCTGATGCATGTCTAGTTAGAATTTGCCAACGCTGACGCGATGCAGATAAATAATTATAGATCTGTTGAACGAAACTGAGGAAACAAGAACAAGCTGCTTCCAGACAACACTTAGTGGCGTCATTGACTACCAAGTTTAAAAAGTGTGCTTTGCGTGGCACAAAAAAATCACAAGAATTATATCCAGGACTCTCTTTTGTACGCCATTCTCTTCGCCTTTCATGTTACTCCCATTATCATAACCTTGACCACGCAGATTCTCAATTTATTAATCAAACTTGCTCAAGCTGTCCAAGAAGAATTTCTGTCATAACGGTTCTGTAGTCTTCTTTGGTGGAAAACATCCCAAGAAATGTTCTGTAATGATAACCTCAGGCTCAGACATCTCATTATTTGATGTTTTGATTACATCAACAAAACGTACAATCAATGGCATTTGTTAATATGACTAACCTTATGTGCGCAGTCCAGAATAATTGAGTAGTATTTGGCTGAGTTTTATATGTGCTCAAGTTTTTTTCTTTATAGCACCTGCTACAAGTTGTACAAGATTCATTTTCGATATCTTTTCCTAAGTAGTGAATCATTGTTTCTTGATCTTTTACTCTGCGCATATCTTCATTCATGATAGGATAACAAAATGGCTAGATATTCTACAATTTTTAATTAGACTTACTTACTTACTTATTCGTTCCTCTTCTACTTTGGGGTGTAGAGGTTTGTAAGAGAGGGCGCCATACTATTATATCGGCTGTCTTCCTCCTGGCTTGGTTCCATTCTAGTCCTCGGTCCTTCAAAGATTGTCTAATGTTGTCCTCCCAGCGGACTCTGGGTCGTCCTGGTGGTCTGGATCCCTGGCTCTTAGTTTCCCATGCTTGTCGTGGTAGCCGATCTTCTCCCATTCTGCAGACATGGCCAAACCATCTCAGTTGGGACTGTTCTACTTGGGTCTGCAGATTTTATAATTAATTATATTCAATTGCAACGTTGTGGTTTTTATCTTAAAATAAAACAATATAAATGATCAGTTTCAGTTTTACATGGGTTAAAACAGATACTGTATATAAAACTGCGCTCCTCAAAGGCCAGCTCTGCGCCTCTCTGAGGTCTGCGCCCTCGGTGGCTGCCTTGTTGGATTAAATGTAGCACAGGCCCTATATATATATATATATATATATATATATATATATATATATATATATATATATATATATATATATATATATATATATATATATATATATATATACACGCTAAATACCCTTACATATCCAACATCAGTTAACTTGCCTATTATAATCTCATCAGTTTACATCACTAACAAAACGAGCTTCTATAAAAGAATGAAGGAAGCTACATATATTACTAGTCATATCCATATTCTAGTTCCCTGTTTTTTTGGACAAGCAACGAAATATGATCAATGGAAATTTCGGATGACGGCAACACTGCTTGCTGTATTGGAAACATTGATCGACATCGGTTTCGCCGCTGATCCAGTGGGAGGTAATCACACGCGCGTGGCTGGCCACGTGATTATACCCAGCATTCAATCATCGGTATTGGCATCAGGCGTCCAAAACATGACCAATTGCCATGTCTTCAAAATGGCAGCTGAAGTCGGGTGTGTCGAAGGGGAAAATTTAAAATCGATTCATTGTCTCTTTCCTGGCACATTTCGATTAAAATAAAATTGTACTCGATGTTGTGCTTTTGTTCTGTTTTTTTTTAATTCGTTATCTAAGATCAGTATCGTATTCGAAGTTTTTCTTTCGCGTCTAGCAGTTTAGTGAGGTAATCAAATGCGACTATCATCATCCTCATCATCATTTCCACCTTCGCACACAATGAAGCATGGGGCATCCATTGCAGCTGAGTTGCGGGACGCTTCCTCCTTAGCACGCATGCGCTATTGGAGCCGTGTTTTCTGTATAAATTTGTTTTACGTGATAAGGTTTCGAGCCCCGCCCCCCCCCCTTCCCCCTCGAACAACATCATATGAATCGACTCTTACGATGTGACTGTCTTTGTCTCCTTAGAGACATCAAATGCGATACACATGTAATAAACGTACTGTCAAAACTAAAATGATGCAAAATAAAACCCAAAAATAAAAGCCTTTTTTTTGCTACAGCTCTGTAACACTGAACAGACGAGTCGATAATAAAATTTAACAGAACAAACACTCATAAAAATGTAGAATCATACACATATATTATCAGCAATATGATCTTTGAGAAGCAAGATGTTGTTATATATCATGATGACGTCATCATGGAGCGGCGTACGTTGTACTGTTTCGTTAGGCCTGTGGCCCAGTACATCCGATTTCAACGGGCATTTATGTCGGGTTGCCTTCCTTAGCCTTTGACTGTCCCCAGCCTACCTGGGGACTGTCCCCAGACCTGGATGATCTCAGAATAGTGCTACACAAACTTTGTCAACGATTCAAAAGTGTTGTGATCCAATGGATCCCATCTCATTGTAACATCACCGGCAATGAAGAGGCTGACAGAATGGCAAAAGAAGGTTCACATCTACCTCAGCCTGATGCAAGCATAACTTTTGAGGAGGCAAAGAGTTTTATCAGAATCAGATACAGAAACAAATGGAATGTAGAACATCCAGGGCACACACAGAATGATGCTTACTACCAGCTCCACAGAAGAGAACAAGTGGTAATCTTCAGACTCCGCACTGGCCACAACAGATTGAACGAACGAACGAACGAACGAACTTTATTTTCAAAGGGTTAAGAATTGGGCACGCAGGCCCGTCTGACATTCTGCCCTTCCTCTCTCTCTCATCATGTATACTAATATCCTTTCATCCTCACATTTACTTTAATCATTATTAAGGCATTTATCATTATAAAAGTAATATTACATTTGCAATAATCATCATAATTAAAGTGTTTTTAAAATAAAATAAAATAATAATAAAAAAAAAATAATAGTAATAATGAATTTGAAAAATAAATAAATAAATAAAAAATAAATAAATTTAAAAAAATAAATTAAAAAAAAAAAAAAAAAAAAAGAATCGAATTCTTCGTACTGTAAATTAGTGATTTGAGACATATTTAGAGGTATGTTATGAGAACTTGTAAAATGTTCATACGGTGTTCAACTGAATGACTCAGGGACTTTTTTTTTTTTTTTTTTTTTTAGGTTCATCAAGATGAGGTGGGTAGACAGTTACTTTCCATTTTCCTTTCCATTTCCTTTGCGTCCCAAACTCAAGACCAGAATCAGACTAGGTAGATAGTTAGATAGACATATACGAAAGCAATTAATTTGCCAAGGGTTGAAAATCGGACACAGTCCCCTCTTGCATTCTTCCTTCCTCTTGCTCATCTTTTATTACTGTTACTCAACATTCTCCAGCGTACTGAAAGTATTAATTTAAGGGCAGTGCAACATTACAAGGAAGTATAACAGCATACATTAACAGTACCTGATCATAAAATTAAGAATATAAGTTATTAAGAATATAATATTAAGAATAAGTATATTGTAATGAAAACTAGATCATCAGAGCCTCCATACAGTATATTAGATAAAAGTACAACACAATCAGTTAGGGTGGCATATAATCAGCACTCATAAAGTATTTGAATAGTATACGATTGTATGAGTAAGGACTGTGCGTGTTTTTCAGGTCATTGGGAAGATTGTTCCAAAGATGAGCAGCTGAGTAAGCCAAACTAGTTTTAAATAGGTCAAGCCTGGGCTTGGGTACCTGTAATTTATTTAAGCGCTGACTACGTCTGTCATTGTATTTTAAAAGCGGCCAAAGATACTTTGGAGCATTCTGTGACAGGATTTTGTGAATAAATTTCCCTTTGTTAAAGAGGAAGCGCTTCCTGAGGGGTAATATTTGAAGATAATTATATAAATCTATACAATGTGATTGGTGTTTATCAGCAACAAGGCGCATTGCGCGTTTTTGAAGCGAGTGGAGCCTTCTTGTGTTGGAGACAGAACAACCATCCCAGATTGTGGAACAATAGTCTAGATGGATGCGTTTGTATATGAGATATGTAGAACATTTTCCTTGCCTCTTCATCCAGGAAATGTTTAATTTTGGCTAATTGGTAAACTTTTTGTGCTGTTTGTTTTGTGAGTGCATGTACATGTGAGTTCCAACTTAGGTGTTGGTCAACAGTGATACCTAGAGTTCTGTGTTCATTTACGTTTTCAATTAGTGATGTTCCAATGAAGAGCTGAAGTGTTGTTTTCTGCAAGTTTTGTAGTTTTTGTCTGGTTGATATTAACATACATTTTGTTTTACTAATATTTATTTGCATGCGATTCTCGTTGCTCCACGTAATAAGATTATGTGTATCGTTTTGTAAAGATTGTTCTAGTGTGGTGCAACATTTATCACTAGTATAGACAGTACAGTCATCGGCAAAAAGGTCACATGATGAGTGTTTGAAATATAGAGGAAGATCATTAATGTATACGGTAAATAGAAGAGGGCCGAGAATAGAGCCCTGAGGAACACCTGTATGGACAACGGTTGGGTTCGACAAGGAATTATTGTAAGAGACTATTTGTTGTCTGTCTGACAGGAACGATTTAATTAACTTTACCAGCTTAATATTTACTTTCATTGTTTCTAATTTTCTGATTAAAATAAAGTGATCTATCATATCAAATGCTTTTTTGAAGTCTACAAATATTGCTCCACATATATTATCGTTATTGATGTTTAGGTGCCAATTGTCTATCATCTTTGTTAAGGCTGTGTGGCATGAATGCTTTGGTCTAAACCCCGACTGACTGTCGATTAGCAGGTCGTTATCTACTAGGTGTTGTAGTGTTGTTTTGTGGATGTGTTTTTCCAGTGGTTTGGACAGCGACGATATAAGAGAAATGGGCCTATAGTTACTAAGATTACTACTATCAGATGAACCTGGTTTGAGAAGTGGGTATACTTTAGCGCTTTTAAAAGCGGATGGAAAGTAACTCCTTGCGATACATTGATTATATATGTATGTCAGTGAATCGCTAATAGCAGGTGCGGCAAAACGCAGTATTCGATTACTGATTCCATCAGGTCCCGATGAGTTATTATCTTTAAGGCCAGTAATATAGTTGTAAACTTCGTTAACTGTTATAAAAGGGATGTCGGGTGGAATTGTGTTAGTACATTTGTTCTCGCAGAACGTTGATAATTTGCTTAAGTCACAAGGGGGAGACGGAATGGTGGATTTTATATTGTTGATGTCTGCCTGAAAATGATTGCTGAAGTCAGTACAAGTAAGGGGCGTATTGGGAGTATGTGGGTCTGGAAATTTTCGTTTGTTCACTAAAGTGTTGATTGCCTTCCATATCTCTTTACTGTTTGTTTTACTCTGAACTAAATTTCTAAAGTAGTTTTTCTTTTCTCTGCGAATTAAGTATTGTACTTTATTTCTTATTGTCCGATATGTAGTGATATCCTTATTTTTATGAGCTCTATCTCTTTGCCTCATAGCGTCAAGAACTTCTTGTGTGATCCATGGAGATTTAATTTGCCTTTTCACGCGAATTTCTTTAGTAGGCGCATGCTTATTAAAAATACTATAAAATATCATTGTCCAATATGCGATGGCGTCATCAGGATCAGGAATTTGAAAAACGTTGGCGAGAGGCGCAGTTCGCAAATCATTCAAAAATAATTCACGGTTGAAATTTTTAAGACTTCTATATTGAAAACTAATGTGTTTATTTTTTGGCGATTTGTACCCATTTTTTGCCCAAGTGCAACATATGGGATAATGGTCACTCATAGCAATAGTAGGGATGGAGCATTCTATAATATTTTCTGGACAGGATACATAGATATGATCGATCAGTGTGGATGACGTTGTTGTTACTCTGGTAGGTTTGTTGACTATTTGTTTCATGTTATACGATGCTATGATGTTGGTCCATATATTGTTTGGCTTGTGCATGTCGATATTAAAATCACCAAGAAGAATAATTTCGTTAACTGTAGTAATAACTTTATCCATCATGTTGGTAAAATCTTCAAACCATGTTGTTCCTACACTGGGATTACGATAAAGATATCCGATTAAAATAGATCTTTGCTTTTGGGGCTTTATCTCTAACCATATGCATTCTATATCTATAGTCTCAAGATCGTTTCTGCGGCGATAACTGAGAGAAGCAGAAATATAAACTGCTAGACCCGTCTCTAATTGTCTACTAGAATCTCGCCGAATAGTTTTAAAACCTCTGAGCGCAATGTCATCGTCGGTTATTTTCTCATTCAGACGACTTTCGGAAAAACCAAAAACCTGGAAATTTTGGTTAAGAATTTGTGTGAGTTCTGGAATTTTACCTAAAAGATGGTTTACGTTCAAGTGGCCAAGCCGTAAGCCAATTGTATTTAGTAATTGTTCATAATTACCTGACATTTTTATGTGAAAGAAGTTTTACGCTCAAATAGAAAATAAATAACTAAATAAACATCACGAGATTGCTATATATGTGAGATTAAAAGTAATAGTACATAAATGCACACCTTAATACAACAAATTACAAACAATTCAGATAACTGTACTAGTTTAAAAATTGAGATACCATCTATTCAACAAGCTAAAGATAGGAACTACCGATCAGCGTAACTGTGGCACTGATAAAATGACTGCTGAATATCTGCTTCATAGTTGCCCCTTATATGTGGTACAGAGAAAGTGCATATGGCCGACGCCAGCTCCTTTCGTGGAAAAGCTTTACGGGGATTCAAAAAGCCTTAAACTGACTTCTGATTTCTTTGAGAACAGAGTGTACGAAGAAGAAGAAGATATACAATGATGCAGCAAACTAGGAGGAACGTAGTGTTATTGAAGATATACAGTGATATCTTGTTACATCCAAGTTCTTGAATTTTTTCACCATTGCAGCTACAATCTTATATTTGTTCTTAAACGTGTACTTTATTCTTAACCCTGGAGAGGAAAGTGCACTATATTCATAACTCTGGAGAGGAACGTGTAACCGATTAAATATAACGATTAAATAATCGATTAATTGGTTAAAATATTTGTGATCAATTAAGTGAAAAAAAAAAAACGCGCACAAACACATTTATAATCATTATTCCTCTTTTTTATTTTTTAACAATATTTATGTTTTTTTGCTTAAATGCGAGAGCATTTGCTACGTTAGATGTTTTTGATATGGAATTTGGCAAGTATGGCCAATAATAATAAATTGCTTGGTTGTAACTTTTCAGCATTTTTATGACATTTTTAGGACAATGTTGCCTTATGACAAGTAAAATAAATAAAGTTCTTAGTGATTGAAAAAAAAAATTATTTATGATTTTTATGATTAATAACATTTTTCGAAATTGATCGATTACTTTTCGAATTGCAACAGTCATAAAGAGAATATTCAATGCCTACAGGCAGAGCTGGAAGTAGGTATTTTTCAAGGTGGATGGAGTTCTCGTGATGACTCCGCCCCCCCCCCCCCCCCCCCCCCCCCCCCCCCCCCCCGGGAAGTGTTGTATGTACTCTCGCGAGACTCGGTTGTATGCTGTTAAGTTGGATCACATTGTAATTTCCGCAAGCGATGTTTGCTGTAGCATTTTACACCCAAACAAATTCACTTATGTTTTTTTTAAATTTAATTGTACGTAATTGATATTTTCTTTATTCATGTGGAATTGGAGATTGGCACTTACTTTCGATGTATTTGAAAATAATAATAAAAATAATAATATAGATGTATAGGAAAACTATCTGTTTTACTTAAGTACTTTGTTTTGTCTTTTGGGGGGGGGGGGGAGGGGGGGATCTGTTTCATTTTTCTTATTCTTGTGAAATTCTTAATAACCTGATTTATTTATTTTAAAAAATAAACCTTTTTTTTGTTAAATTTCGGCATCTCCTTGAAGTCAGGCCCAGTACTGCTGTACCGCTCTCACCACCCACGAGCCGACCCTGCATAAGGCTTTGTAACGCAAATAGTGAAAGCCGGAAGGAAACATTACGATAGATGTGCTGTCTGTTGATGTGTCCGATTGTTATCAAAGACAAGTGCCTGTCGGAGATCCATTACACCCTACCTGTGCGATGCGGTGATAGGGCGCACATGAGTACATATGAACTGTTTTCAAGTACGTTTGGTTTAGATATAAAAATGTAGTCCCGTAGCAGATACTGCTGTAGTGGAGTGAAGTGTTAGAGACTTCACCATCCGAGGTCCAGCATTGAGAGGTGGGGGTGACCAGTTCCCTTCCTCGCTGCCTTTTCCCTCACTAACTCAAATAGCAGAGTCAGGTTCCCTTTTACAACTGAGTAGGCTGGGGTGTGTTTTTACCGTGATTCGAACCCGCCGTCTAGATATAAGATGCTTAAATAGGCGTGAATGCCACACAGGTTACTGCTTCTGCTTTCAAAAAAATAACATGTAAAGGTAATCCCAGATACGATTTAGCCGTAGGGACGTGAATTGTGTGAGATTTCATTTTACCAGATGGCGCTTTATGAGGTGAGGGTGACTCGTTCCCTACCACGCTGCCTTTGTCGTCTCTAACTCAAGAACAGAAACAGGTACCCATTTACAGCTGGGTACATAGAAGCTTGATTTTTAAATCCGGTAAATTCACCCCGAGAAGCAAGCGCTCTGGCGGCACTACCACTCGGTGGTCACGCTTCTTCTTGGTAGGGAATAATTACAGTCACTGTTTTTACTTTAACTCTTTGACTCCGGAACAACGCTCAGAGCGTTGGTCACATTTGACACCCCATGCCAAAACAACTCTCTGAGCGTTGTTTTTAATCTATCACGAATTAAAATTATGGCACAGGGTGGAAAATAACTGCGGAATGAAAGAGTTAAAAAAAAATCATGCGAGAACACCGTAGATGAGCTTCATTTGCCTCTATTCTTACTTCCTACTACTGGGTGGTCTATATAAAATTTAGCACACGTTCAAGGACATGCCTTTAGTTACGCTCAACTTTTCCATTTTCTCCTTACTCTAAACCAGCTGCCAACTCAATAAACATTCACAGAACAATGAGATAAATCTCTAGTAATCTTGCCAATAAGATTGCCCCCGGCGTACATCAAACATATTATCTGTGGTGTTACCCACATGTTCCTCTAATGTTATTCGCATTAGCATCCACGGCCATGGTTTCAGAGCACCAAGATGGAATTTCCATAATGCTTGTGCCAATAGTACGTCACTCATTCCGGGCTCGGATGTTGGAGTAGTCTTAGGGAGATGGCGGGCTCAGTTGCTTGGCAATCAACACCTATCTCTTCTTGGCTTATTTCTCCTTGGCCTTAGCTCAAAGGTGGGGTAATAGTCGATCGCGTCGACTGGTCGATCCGGTAAAAAAAAAAATTTAACTATAGAAATATTTGACTAGCCTTCTCTCACCTCATATAAAAGCGCTGTATCTTCTGCATTAAAGGTATTTTTCCATCTTCCCAGTGAGAAACCCACCGGCTGGCTTCTAAAATTCAGTTTATTGGTGAATTGCAAAAGACAGCATTACATAAAATGAAGAGTTTTTTATGCAACAATTATTTGTCAATGGAAGTAAGAAAGTTCTTCAGTGTTATATAGAACCACTGCTGACATATGGGAGTGAGTCGTGGACAATTAGTACACAAGTAGGGAAGGCACTAGAGGCCACAGAGATGTGGTTTTACAGAAGAATGTGAAAAATACCACGGACAGTCACAAAAGAGTAATGAGAATGTCCGGAAAGAGGCCAATGCACAAAGGAAACTTATTTCACAAGTTAGACAGATGCAATCCATTTTTTTGGGGCATGTTTTGAGAAGAGGAAAGCTGGAATATATCGTAACAACAACATAAGATTGAAGGAAAAAGAGATCGGGGAAGACAAATGAGTAAACACTGGGCAGTTTAACATCGTGGCATGGAAAAAAGTCAACAACAGAATTGATAAATTTTACTGGAGACAGGAAGTTGTAGAGAGACATGATCTCCTACGCCACTAGGCATGGTACTTGAAAAAGAAGCAAAAGATAGGAAAACGATCTTTTTTGGTAAAGTATCATGTCGGTTGAATTTTCCACGGCTCGATGGACGAAATGCAGGAAGAACATCGTCCAGCAGAGATACAAGTTTCTCAGTTGCACTAATTCCGCATTTTACTGAAACGTTAAAACGGACATAATTATTATCAGGATAATGATGCCATTGCGTATACTGATGGTCTGTGATGCATGATGAGAAATCGGGTTGGGGATTTTCTGCTAGAGTAAAAGGCAGAATCGTCGCCGAGTATAGCGGGAATTACAGTATAACAACTTCCAGCATGAGAATGGAGTTTGAGGCAGCTACTGCAGCCTTAAGGTGGCTGACTGAAACTTTTAAACAAAGGCAGTCATTGTGTCAGACACTCAGTCCACGTTTCGAAAGATTCAAAATAGTTTGCTACTACATGAATCGAAAACTTTCGTAGAAGCTTTGAATCTGCAGGAACGGGACCCAAAGATGCAGCAAAAGAGAATGCAGTCAGCGACCCATAGCTTGACTGCTTGCGTCAGGGTCAGCGAACCATAGCTGACCAAGACCCTACTCCACCTCCACGTGGTGGTCCTGGAAACAGGCTGCATCACTGCAGTCTGGCTGAGAGAGTAGGGATCGAAGAGGGAAGGCAAACCCGGTCCCAAAAAATGCCGTTCTGAAGTCGGATGTGTCTGCCGAAAGGCGCAGATATCGCAGCTCCGCCGTAAACAGACACAACGCAACCAACGTCCTTTTCAGGACGAACGAGGAAGAAGAATCTGTACGAACTAGTGTAGATTTACTGTCCTGGTCATGTAGGGGTACGCGGTAATGAGAGAGCTGACTAGCATCAAGAGCACCCACAATGGGACACTGGATATAGATAAGGGAGAGATACTGAGAACAAATAAAGATCGCCTGTTCGAGAACGACACTGCAGTAGATGAATCATCAAGGTTAAGACTGTTGGAATCTGGCATCAAACGTAAGGCTAGCAGAGATGGGCGTATGAGAGGATGCATCCGTCGTATATAGAACCAACGAGCTACAGGAACAGTTACCATTCACACTCTTCGACTTAAACTGAGGGTTTTCCCGGAATGCAATGATGTCGATTCTGTTAAACAATAACAATTATAATCTTCAGATAGCTCATTGTTTCTAACGTAGATCCCCCAAAACACTTGGTTGCCCACTATTGCATTAGATGTTGGTTTAAATATGTTTTACACTCACAAATGAGTGCTCGTGCGTGATTGGAGGATTGGATTACTGTGACAACATCGCTAACGGGGAACTGATGAATGAACCTGACCAAGCATCATTAGAACAAGAGGTCAGAAAAAGACGCTGGCGTTGGACAGAACACACCGTAAAAAAATCTGTTCTGGAAGCCCCTGAATAAGAGAAATAGAGGTTGTCTTAAAAAGCACACGGAGAAGAGAACTGGAGACAGACATGAACGGGTTAAAGAAGGAAAGTAAAGACCTTTAAGGAATGACTCAGGACAGGAGGACTTGGCAGATTGCTTTTGTTGTTGTTGTTGAGGACCTGTGCCCCACACGGAGCTAAATGGCGATGTTGACTAGCTGAAATATGTCTTAACCGTTGAGTATATACCACATTGTTCCGTGTTATCCCAGTGGGTTCTTTCAAGAGACAAAGAAAGAAAAAAGAACTGTACCCTCAGGCCATTTCGTTAAACACGACTAATATTAGATTTTAAAAAACATGGGGCTGGCAACCTCATCAGGTAAAACAAATTGACAATGAGGTTGGGAGCCGCGCTGGTGTAATGGTTACCACACTGCGCTGGCGATCGGGTGATCCAGGTTCAAGCCCGGACGAGAACATTTGAAAGAGTGTCGTCGACCTGGGACTGGAATAACCTGAATGGCTCCTGAGCCGACCCAGCTCTAATGGGTACCCTCCGAAGACGGCGAGTATCTGCATGAATGGCGAGAGGACACCTGACAGCATACAGGTAAAATAGGATACTCACGTAAAATCAGTCCCTGGTTAAACATACTAATCGCAGATGTCGCCTCGAGTAATAGCGGGCGTACGTTGTAAATAAATACATAATAAATAAAAACACAAAAATAATCAACAAAAAACATTGCCACAGAAACCAACACGGCAAGATCATGGGGATGCTTGATGAAACATCTCTCCAAGGGGATCAGCTGACGCAGTGGCTTTATCCTCTGTTAAGAGATAACGGAAAAGAATGATGATGATGTTACACATGACCAGTTTTGCTACACACTTAATGAGCTCCCGATAGGCGTAGTGGTTAGAGCGCTGATCTCTCGTGGCAAAGGTGCCGGGCTCAAAACACGGTGGCGTTACGTTCCAGTCTTTTCAGCTGTAAATGGGTATCTGAATCTGTTCTTAATTCAGGGAAGGAAAAGGCAGCTTGGGAGAGAATTGGTCACCCCCACATCTCAATGCTGGACTTATTATAATGGAGTCTCTAACACATATTTTCCCTACGGCAGTATCTGCTTTTGGACTATCTTGTTACATTCACTTAATATAATACAAATAATAAGTAAATAAAAACTTGGAAAATTGTCTTTCTTATGAATTGTGGTCGGTTTGTGGTAAAGGTAAAGGATCCTGTTACACGCCCATTGAGGCATATTGGGAATATGGTGTTAGGCCCATATTTTCTTGATCATCGGCAAACTAGGGGTGATGTGGTCAGCATCACGCCGGCCGCCTTAACCTTCTCAAAGTTGTTCTGGTACCCAATTCACGAGGCTGAGTCGACCCTGGAGCCGTTTGCGGTCTAAAAATCCCGCCTCAACTGGGGATCGAACCATGGACAACCAAGCTAATGTAACCGTTAGAGTGGTTAAGAGAAAATTTCGACTAGAATTAATTTTTATGAGATTGACTTTGATGAATGAGATTAGCGGATTTTTGATTTATAGTCTAAGGGGAATAATAGATAGAACATGAAGAAGGGGTCAAGAGTAGTGCTTACGTCCCTTGGGCGAGGATTCTAATGTTGTGTTTTTTGTTTTGTTTTTATTTGTCATTAGCAAGGTGAACTCGGCTACGTGGTCGTAATTCACGAATTTTGTGATGTCCTGGTGAGTTGTTTGTCAGACAAAGTTATTCTAGAATGTTCGAAAGTAGTCGTTGTTGTAGATCGACGTTTTAGATTAAGACAGTCAGATCCGAGATGCGATGGCGTTAGCAGCCAGTTTTGCTTTGTGTTGTGAAAGTCATTATCTAGAAGTGGAAGCGAATGGGAGTTACATCGGGTCGATAAGCCAATAAATGTTTTGGTTAATTCTACGGTGGTAGAATAGTGACTATCGCCCAAACGTCTAATCGCATTTCTTGCCACATTTGTGTGCCATCGTTCGTAATGTAATAAAATTTTGACAACAGTGGTTCTCAAGCTAAGCCCCAAATAACCACTAGAGACGGTCATGATAATTGAAGCAAAAAAAAAAAAAAAGAGAGAGAGAGAGAGAGAGAGAGAGAGAGAGAGAGAGAGAGAGACAGAGACAGAGACAGAGAGACAGACAGACAGACAGACAGACAGAGACAGAGTGACACTGATATTTTACCTATTGAATCTTGTTGTACAATTCTGCCAACCTCAAGTGGAAGGTTGGGCACACTATTTTACATTTTCACTGACTTATGTAAATATAGTTCGACGTTAATATTTTACTGCTGTGAGCGTGAAATCAATCATCAACTGTTGGTATGAGAAATGTTATCATCTGAGAGAAAAAAGTTTTCTTATCACCATACACCAAGCTGCCTACTGCTAGGGTAGAGATACGAAACATAACATACGATCAACATAGAGTAGAAGTATAAAACAATAGACAAGCCATCATCAACGGCCACACTAGGAAGCCAGTGCACTAACCACTGTGCTATCGCGGCTCCTCGGTTTGTGGGCAGAACACAATTATTTTCCATGCGACATGATATAGCAATAGCACTTTTTAAAAAAAATCTTGAGTATTATTTTATCTTTAATGGAAGATTTAAACATTCCAATTTTCTACTTTACGTACGCAATCCGCCTCACCTTTTCTTCCTCTCAAGATAATTGTCATAAAAACGTGAAGCCAAGTTTACTCAATCGAGTTCGCTTCGATGTTAAAATGGCTAATACCAGTAATGAATTACGTCGAAAAAACGCAACGTAGGTCAAGTGTGTTCTTCAACTTCACCTGCCTTTCGTCAAGTCCATGCACAACCTCACATTAGTCGTGCACATTCGTGCACTGTCCTGCGATCCTCCTTGTGTGATCTAATGGAGGAGATCAGAGCAATGATGGAGTTGTTCGTATGCAATGAAGATAGTCCAAACCATACGAGAGCCGTCATCATGGCATTCAGTAGAAGGGGAACTGTTTAATAATTTCCTGTCACGTTTTGCGGGTCTTATTGTTAGATTTTAATAACGTCTTCACCAATATAAATTTTGTACTGTCTTCTTTTTTACATCGTTACCTTAGAATACTGACACAATCCTGATGCATCACATTGCGACAGAAATAATACCAACAAAGTGTAATATTGTAGAAAAACTGCTTTATAGAAATTCCTGCCGGAAGATTGCCACATCTAAACAACTTTTCTGTTATCAGTTCTCACTTTGACGAACATCAGTGCAAGCTTAGCCGAATTTGTTGTCGATCAAGCATAAAGTAACTAACGGTCTGGAAGTAGTGTGAATCTTTGACCCATCTTCTGCTTCAGTAGACGTAAACCTTATTGAGTGCACTTTCCTTCAGTTAAGTCAGAAATTGAGGAAAAAAAAAATCTTGCGATACATAATCTTCAAGGAGCTACTGCTCGGAGGAAAGTTAGTTCGAATTTGTAATGTAAGAGATGATTATATTCTTTGGTTACTGAGACGTGCACGTGATTTCGCCTGTGGCAACTAAGATACTTCCAATTCTTGATGGCGCTGGTGACTGAAGGAAGACTTAGCAAGAGTGGATGAGCTACGGCGTAATTATCACTGCAGCTAATGTCAAAATATTTGAGGTGTGATCAAGTAGTCGAGAAATCCCAGTAAAGTGTGGAGGAATCCTTCCAAGGTGTTTAATGAAGAGGCAGTTATTGCATTGCACTTGTTGTTGTTGTGTGGTGTTCTGTTTAATCGAAGTATTTTTAGTTTCCTTGTAATTTGTGTTTGTTTATGTGGGTGTATGTATTGTTGATGTAGTTATTTTTTGCTATTTGGTGGTTATTTATGGGACTGTGTTGTCTGCGTTGACGTAGCTTTGACAATGACTATCGATTAATTTGTTTTTTTATATTTACTTTATTTATTTTTATTTTTTCAAAAGCAGATGTATTCCGGTAGAGATGAAATCTAAGAACGTATGTGTTTGTTTCACAGACAAATTCTAGTCAACAAACCTATATTATCAATCAGCGTGAAAGCCAATAACTGGCATACTTCTTCTTCTTCTTCCTCGTTCGCCCTGAAAAGGACGGTGGTTGCGTTGTGTCTGTTTACGCCTAAGCTGTGATATCTGCACCTTTCGGTCGACACATCCGACTTCAGCACGGCATTTTTTAGGGACCGGGTTTGCCTTCCCATTGCGATCCGCACTCGCTCAGCCAGACTGCACTGCTGCAGACTGTTTCCAGGACCACCACGTGGAGGTGGAGTGCGGTCTTGACCAGCTCTGGTTCGCTGGTCCTGATGCAAGCAGTACAGCTATGGGTCGCTGACTGCATTCACTATTGCTGCATCTTGGGGTCCCACTGGCATACAAAAGCACGGAAATAATAGAATTGTGTCAAAGAATATTTAAAAAGTATTTGTAAAATCCAAGTATAGAAATAGCACGATATGGAACTGATGACAAGAACGAGATAAATACAAGTGGAACAAGATATGAGAAGAAGACGCTGGCGATGGATAACACACACACAAAGAGGAAACCTGTTGACAGCATTCAAATACAGTCCTTATTCATGAATCCCCAGGGTTTGGTTTTGAATTTAAGAACTATCTTCCTTGCACATAGGCTCCTATCTCCTCTCTTAGATCACACAAGTAGGATCTCAGCACAGTGCACGAACCCCGTAGCACTGGCGAGAATCCCAATGTGTGTATATAGGAATCAAACATTCTATAAATAGTTTTGTGGTGTGTAGGTTTCTAATATTTAAATCTGACCAGGGCAGCGGCCGTGTGGCCTACTCTTTACGATATCCAACTGCCGTGGGATTTTTAACGTACGCAACTTGCACACGGGACCTCTTTTTCTTTTCACCCTTGTCCGAGAAGGCTAGGCATCCGACCTCACTACCTAGGAGACTGGGGTGGGGGTGGGAGGGGAAGAGTATGTTATCATTAGGACCACTGGTTCTGAAGAAAAAAAAAATTCCATAAATTATATTCTCTCTACTGGGAATCGAACCCGGTACCTTTAGAATTCGAGGCCGACGCCATACTTCGTAGCCACTCCGACCTCCAAAGCCCCCAGGTTAAGAGAAGTAAAGGAGACGGAGAAACACATGGAGAAGAACATTGCAGACATCCACAAACGGGATGATGAAGCCCCTGGAAATATTTTCAGCTGATGACTCAGGTCAGCAAGACTTGTCACAAAAGTTTGTCGAAAGTTTATGCTCCTTCGTAATCAGACCTAAAGGTATTTTATATTTGGAGATGCGCCCTAATATAACCGACTAGGTTGAACGGGACGCGCCTCGCCAAAACGAGGCAAAACTTTATTTAAAAAAAAAATGCTCCCTCGTGAACTGGATTGTAAAGAATGAACGAACTCTCGGAGTAGTAGAATGAGGGGCTAGTTATTTTTATAAAGGGGAATAATTAGGAGGTAAATATGATGAAGTGATGTCGTAGAGTTAATAACACAAAGTGATTATGTCACCAGACGTAAAGGTCTTTTATATTTGGACAAGCAACCGACTAGGTTGAACGGGATGCGCCTCGCCAAAACGAGGCAAAATTTTATATACATTAAAAAAAGGTAAATATGCAGAGGTCCGTTGCCATATGAAATAGATTTTAAAATGCTGCGTGATCGATACTTGAAGTATCCGGATGGAAATATGCGTGGATAATGCAGTGCGCCATTTTATCAACTGAAGGCTGAAGTGTAATCTACTTCGGCAGACGGAAACGAAACAACTTAATACAACACAATGTCAAAGGTCTGAAATAGCTATGATGGAGCTGAGAATTTATAGGGGTCAAAACAAGTTTTTATGAGATGCTTAAGAAAAGGCATTAATGTTACCAGGAGACAGAGAGAATGAGAAATGGGTAGGAACTACGTCCTGTATCAAGTATATAGAGAGACAGAGTTTGGCTATCTCATTACAATAGAACCCGATTAATTACCACTGCGCGCTTACAACAGTAGAAGATTTTGTTTCAGAGCACGAGGAAGCCCAAGAGTCAGATGGATAGACATCCTACAACAACAATTGCTCACATCAGGAAACGCTACACTTGGCTCAAAGTACGCAGACTTTAACTTCCCATGACCCTTCACGACAATAGTGGAAGGACAAATTCAGAGTAAAGTAAGGTTTCTAAATAACCAAACTATTTCACGCTGAAATGCACACAAGGTTAAAATAAAAACTACGCAGCGGAGGGCTATCTCTGGTGCTTATTCCCATAGCCAGTTATGAGTGACGGGCTACTACTGCTGCTCATCATCAAAGAACACTTTCAAGTAGATAGTTTTAATTTCCCAGTGAAAATGCAGGTAAATTGTCGATAATTTCCTAATACAAAATATCAACATGTCTTAACGTGCACAGGTAATAAAATATAGTCCCGTAGTTCATACTGCCATAGAGGAGTGAAATATTAGAGACTTCACTTACACAAGGTCTCAGCTTTGTGAGGTTGGGTGACCATTTCCATTCCTCGCTGTTGTTGTCTTTCCTAAAGTACAGTAAGTAAAACAGGTTTACATCTTGATAATCAGCGGAGCGAAAACAACTTAGCGGACAACTGTGCAGGCTGGGATGCAAAGAATGAACCAGAGTCGAGGCACTGTACGAAGGATGGCCGCCGACCGAACAAGGTGGAAGCAATTTGTTGCCGCCGTACAAGACGCCACCAGGCGTGATGGCCACTGACTGCTTTGACAGTCTGCGTTGATGTCTTCAGTTCTTTTCACCGTGTGTTTTTCCGCTTCCATCTACTTCTTTTACTCTCGTTATTCCCGAACAAGAACTACCTTGTAAAGCTATCAACAGGTTTCCTCAATGTGTCTAAAAGAATCCGCACTAAAAAATACAGTGCGCCATTGTAACAACTGAAGGTTATGGTGTAATTTACTTCGGCAGACGGAAACGAAACAACTTAATACAACACAATGTCACAGGTCTGAAAAAGCTATGATGGAGCCTGAAATGGCTGATAAACTGACCTTACAGTAAATAGCAAATACTATAGTCAGCTATGAAATCTTATGTAGAATAATTAGGATCTCATATTAATATAAATTAAAACTGAGAATCATAAAGTGTTATATATATTCTGCATTTCTGTATGGGGCAGAAACATGGACGATGTATAAGCATTTGGAAGAAAGAATTGAGGCTCTTGAAATGTGGATATATAGAAGAATGGGGCGTATCTCATGGAAAGAGAAGAAAACAAATAAGGAGGTCCTAGAAAATGTAGGTATTAAAAGAGAACTAATGAGGGAGATCAAAGTTCAGCAGCTAAAGTACTTTGGCCACATAAAAAGGCATAACACCTTACAGAAGACCATAATAGAAGGGAGAGGTGAAGGCAAACGTGCAAGGGGAAGACAGCGCTATAAGTGGGAAGATAACATCAAGAGATGGACAGGAAAGAGTCTTTCAGAGTGCACCACCAAGACAAGAGACAGAAGACGTTGAAGATCCATTACAGCCAACCTTCGTTGTGGAGATGGCAGCTGATGATGATTAATTTTAGATGACATATTATGAAATCAAATGGTAGGTAATTGTCTTTGTTCTGTCGTTTGTTTCATTTAAATTAATTGGAGAGGAGTGAATAGATAACAATTTAAAAATAAGAAATGATTTCTCAGTCGCCTTGCAGACACAGCCAAATTTAGAGGTTCCACTGCCCCTTGAGCTAACAGGTTTTCAGTCTCCCCCATGCAACTATTTATTTAGTGCCCCTAGTCCTACGGACGTATTTATATTTTATATATATATATATAAGGAGCGTCACATTGATAGAGTGGTTCGAATCACTGCACAGACACGCTCCAATTGACCCCGCTGTAAAAGAGTATCTGACTTTGGAAAAGGCGGCGAGAAAGGGAACTGTTCACCCCATCTCTCGATGCTGGACCTAGTATGGTGAAATCTCTAACACTTCACTACCCTACGGTCGTATCTGCTACAGGACTACCTTTAACTTTATATATATATATATATATATCATCATCATCATGTAGCATGTCCTGTGCAGAACGTCGCTCTCATCACAGCCCGCCTGAAAGACTCGATCTCTAGCCAGCCCTCCTGCCTTCTCCATTGTCATGTTCAAGGTGTCTTCAATGTCCTGTGTCCACCGTCGTCTTGGTCGGCCCCTGCCTCGCCTTCCAGGTACCATACCCTCCATCACTGCTCTCTCTAAGCCACTATGACGTTTAATGTGGCCAAAATATTTCAGTTATATTATATATATATATATATATATATATATATATATATATATATATATATATATATATATATATATATATATATATATATATATATATATATGTATATATATATATATCTAGATATATATATATATATATATATATATATATATATATATTTCACTCCTCTATGGCGCATCCCCAACGTTGTGTTAGCAAACTAATATTTAAAGATAGAACAAGTCATTAATACAAGGTATAATAAATAAAGTGAATAGTACATTTAAGTATGTGAGTGAAAAAGTGCAAGTGATTCATTTAAAAGTATTAAAAAAATGTAAATTGTATCATTTACTTAACTGCGAGAGAGCTACTCTTCGAGCTTTCATAAGTGCCGATTTCTGGATCATTTCTGTTTGGTCAAAGTACTTGGCGATAGTATCACCATCATCATCACCATCATCATCACCATCACCATCATCATCACCATCACCATCATCATCATCATCACACCTTAATTCCCAAAGATGCATAGGCCCTCAAGAAGCTTATGCCAAGTCCTTCCTGTCACATGTTACCAGCTCCAGGTCTGTCCATGTCTTCCTCATTATTTTCCCTTCTATCTCCAGTTCTCTTCTCCGTGTGTTTTTAGTTTAGCTCTTCTTCTTTTACCATGGGGATTCCAGAACAAGGACTGCCTTGTAATGCTATCAGCAGGTTTCCTCAAAGTGCCGTATTCATCGACAACGTCTTCTTCTTATCTCTTCTTATCTCAAATACTATAGTTAGCTATGAAATCTTATGTAGAATAATTAGGATCTCATATTAATATAAATTAAAACTGAGAATCATAAAGTGTTACATATATACTGCATTTCTGTATGGGGCAGAAACATGGACGATGTATAAGCATTTGGAAGAAAGAATTGATGCTCTTGAAATGTGGATATATAGAAGAATTACCTTTTTCCCCCCAATTACTAGCTTGTTTGTTTCACAAAAAAAAAACCTGCTAATTTTTTTTATTATGATTGCATAATGTAAATGAATGCTGTTATGGTAACTTTATAATGTTGCATGCCTTTAATTAATGCTTAAAGCATCATGTGGGAATGAAAGGATATAGTATGCAAGATTAATGAGAGTGGAAGGGCAGAATGTTAGACGGGCCTGCGCGCCCAATTCTTTACCCTTCGAAAATAAAGTTCGTTCGTTCGTTCGTTCTTATTCATCTGTTTCGTGTCATCAGTTCCACATCAGTTATCTCGTCATAACACCCGGCGTGTATACAACCAGCGCACAACAGGAACAATTAGTATTCACACACTTTGACATTTGCCGAGGGAGATTGAGTACCTATGTGTTTGCCTGGGCTGCAATGACGTCGATTCTGATCCACAATAACAATAATAAATCCTGCTTGCATATTGTTTCAGGGAGGTTCGATCGTGTGTTTTATTTTCTGTTCAAGCTGCATACAGTTCTTCAGCAATGTATGAAACTTTATTACGTTTATTTTGCCGGGTTGTCATATCTATCACTTTCTGCTAATCGTTTGACTCTTTTCATTCTCCTCAAGACATGCAATACTCATTTCCTACCGATTCCATGACAAGCGTTTTGTTTTAGGTCATTATTCCACACAGTCCGGCATTATTATGAGTTATTCTTCATAACTGCTTCGATTTTATGGAGGACTATACTTTGCTCTTGTCGTTCGCTATTTCGTGGGGTGGATATGGCATTTCCGTGTTTTCTGGTTCGATCGAGAAGTTCATGATAAGACAATATTCTTCGAGTATGATTTTAATGTTTTGTTTCATTGAGCACAAGATTGCAAATTGTATCATTGAGCACAAGATTCCAAATTGTGTCATTAAGGACATTTCTCGGATTGAAACTGTCAACTCGTATTCGCTTTTGCTTTAGTGCAGTTGTGTAAGCGCCTTAGGTTGCTAATGGCGTCACGTGAATAATGTCTTTGAAACAAGGGGAAACTGACGGATAATTATACACATAATATTTCCTTTAAAACATGGAGGAAAAAGGAAGACAAAAACTACATTGGGGAACAGTCGGTACACTTTCAATACACGCACACCAGTTTTATATTTCTGCAACGAACAAACTGAAGATACTCGGAAGTAATGTGAAAGTTCTATTGCTGTGTGGATCAGAACAATAGGAAGCGAGCACAAGGTCACCATAGAAGAAACTACATATCATTTATCAGCAAGTGCTCTATATTAGTGGTTCTCAACGTAGGCCATGCCATATTTCAAGGGGGCCACAGTAAGATGGTAAAGTACCTTTTTTCCAGCTAACAGCGACTATGAGAGGAGGGGGGGGGGGCATAGAGGTGAATGAGGCTAAGAAAGGGGATATAAGCAAAAAAAAAAAAAAAGGTTGAGAACCCCTGCTCTAGACAGCGCTCCGTTCCTGGGGGGTCTCTGAGGAGACACATAATAGGCCTACTGCACCCACAGGCAATTCGTACAAAGGCGACTAATATGAGGTGGTAGATGAGGCTGGCAACCTCATCATGTCAAAAAAATTGCCATAGAAATTACCGCTGCAAAAACGTGGGACTGCTTGGTGCAGGCTTCCTGTCAGGGGACCAGTTACTGTGGTGGCTTCATGCTCCGTAAGGGGTGCAAAGGAAAATGATGATGATGTCCTAGATAGCGCCCGCGAACCATCTGTGACGGCAAAGGATTATCTATCTATCTATCTATCTATCTATCTATCTATCTATCTATCTATCTATCTATCTATCTATCTATCTATCTATCTATCTATCTATCTATCTATCTATCTATCTATCTATCTATCTATCTATCTGTCTATCTATCTATCTGTCTGTCTGTCTGTCTGTCTGTCTGTATGTCTGTCTGTCTGTTTGTCAATCGATCATTGATCTATCTATCTATCTATCTATCTATCTATCTATCTATCTATCTATCTATCTATCTATCTATCTATCTATCTATCTATCTATCTATCTATCTATCTATCTATCTATCTATCTATCTATCTATCTATCTATCTATCTATCTATCTATCTATCTATCTATCCATCCATCCATCCATCCATCCATCCATCCATCCATCCATCCATCCTGTGGTATGTGAGAGGTTATTGATGTTACTACACTAAGGGTAAACAAAGTGAGGTCTAGCTGTGTAAGTTCCCTGAGTCTAATTGATGATTGTCGTGAAACATCCTAAATCCACATATATAAATTAAAAGGTAAATGTAAAGCCTAACCCATAAATTCAATAAAAGGAAAGAGAAATGGTAAAAGTACAGTGCTGTCACAATGGCGTACAAAAATCCCCCTTGTTTTCTACTTCGTCTGCAAATTGTAACGTTTCACGTTGATAGTAAAGCCTACTGCATCACTACACGCTTTCTACAATAAAACGTGTACTGCATTTCTAAGAAAACCTTGAGCTAGGCACACCGCGTAATGACCTAAATTAATACTTCCATTAATTTCATTTTATACACGGCGTGATGAAAAGACAGATGAACTTAGGATAGAGAGAAGGGAGGGCTGAACGCAGGAACGCATGCAACCCTAACACGCGTCTCGCGATATACAATTAATGCCACCCTCCCCAAGCGAAAGGCCAGAAGCAATACTTTTTTCAAATGGACAGTGATAAAAAACACTACCCATACGAGAGTTAGGTATAAAAACCTGAAAAATGCTTATTGGGAAACATGACATTATACTGGTTTACGTTTGAAAGCATGACAGTACCCAGACACCACATCGTATCGAAGTGAACAGGAGGTAGAAGAAAATGCACATTTTGAACGCAGCCACCTAGCTCCCTTAAATTTATGTAATTGGGTTCCTTAGGACTTGCGGACAAAGAATATGTTAAACGTTACGCAAATAGTCTAGGAATTAACAAATTATAGCCAAAATAAAATGGTGGTGCTGTCAGACAACACCAAAATCAGAATTGCGCAGTGGCAGATTTTGAAACCACCATTTTACGGGAAATGGGCCACCATGTAAAATCCTATTTGATTGGATAGAAGTAAATGTAAGGCTAAACACGATTAGTCGGGCTACAAATACTAATTCTTTGTTGTTAGGGAAACGTGAGTAGGAGTACTTTTTTGAAAAGCTGTGTAAACATGGCCCGATTAGTTAGACCGCCAATATAGGCAATTAGGAGCGTCAGTTCAGTGCCACATGTTAAAAATAAACTTACTAAGAAACAGTGCGTTGAGAGCCAGATCATATTTTTCTAAATAAAAGCCTGGGACAGAGGCGGATCGGAATTTGTGCCATAATTTGTGCCATTATTCATCGCCAGTCAACGTATCTGTGTATTATTTCCATGAATTGTGGTAAGCTTGATATATTCAATATCTTTTAATGAAAATTGAATGTAAATTGATAATTTATGACTGTATATGTGTGTGGTTCAGTAGCGAACATGAGGCAAGGCCTATATAGTGCTCCAACCTGAACAGAAGGTGTCGGAGAAAAGTAAAACTGCATGGAATTGCCAAACAGTACACTGACACCTATCTTATTGACTAGAAGGAACTAATGCTGGAATTGCAGAGGCGTAGTAACCATTTAGGAGGAGAATACTGGTGTAAATTGATTCAGATGAAGATAGCAGTTGGCCTACCGCTCTGAACTCAGTGTTTGTTCTGTATTGTGTTCAGTGTAGAAATAGATTATAAATTAGATCTGAAGTAGGAGGTACAACCTTCTTGTTTCAGGGACTGTGGTCCTAGTTATTGAAGCAGCACCTGGTCTGGGCTTTGCTGAATCCAGAGGCTGACAGCATATTCCTGGGTCCAGATAGCGACCAGTGAGGTGTCTCCAGAACACAGGAAGCAATCGAGCAGAGGAGTCTTTTCCTGCCGCCATCACGAAAGATAAGCTTCTGTGGCCAGAGTAGCTCAACATTATGTGCCCCCTCAAAAATAGACATTTTGTTAACTACAGAGGGACAATTAATTGGTTCAAATGACAGGAACTGTGAAAGTTTCCCAATACTATTTCCCCGATAATCAAACACTTGAAGTCATGATGAAAAACAACAACTAAGCTTGAACAAAACCAGTATTACCTCATATTACTACTGCACAAATTACACACATAGCATAATAATAATAAACTATGTCAATACAAAGTTCATATATATAACCTGTGTACATAATACTTGTAATTACATTTGATTGTGATTCCTGGTTCACTGTGTAGTTGAATCAGGATATCCATTATTGACAAGAATTAATACATATATTTTTTAAACTTAAACACTTGACTCATTTAAGATAGTCTTATAGATTGTTATATGTGTGTGAGTGTCACAGTGTTGTAAAGTGTTGTGGAATAAATTAAATTGTTTATCTGTTTGTTGTTGTTGTGACTTACACTTCATCATTTTCATAACCCTAGACATTTAACGTAGTCATCACAATATTCCAAAATAATTCTGACCGAGGTATAAATGTGGTAGCAAGTAAGGTCATCTGTAATACACCACACTTAATAGATACAGATACCTTCACAGCTGATCTCAGTCAGTACACTAAGTCCCCTATAAATATTTATAACATCCCATTTTACCACAATGATGATGATGTTCTCAGGGTCCCTATCCGCTACCTCTCTAAGATCTCACTCTGTGTAAAATAATCTCTGTGATGTTGTGTGGCAAGTGTCTAGGGTAATGTATCTATTGTGATGTATGAACAATGTCAAACATAAATTTAACCCAATAAAAGTGAAGTAAGTAAGACTGTTGGTAAAGTTATATTAGTATATTACAATTTTTTATTTTCCTGTACCTCAATTCTTTTGGGACAGGAATGTTTTCAAATCAAGAAAATTTTATTTACAACATATAAATAAATAAAGAGGACCCTTTGTCCATAACTGGTATATTAAAGTGTCACTGTATGTGTATCCCACATTCTGATTTAATAATTTCTATAACAAATAGTCAATTATGTGAGGGTCTGTTGGTGTCATCACGCCCACAGGAATTTCTGTTCTGGTTGTGGAAATTGTTAAAATGAGATCTCATATGCCCATTTAAAGGGACTTGACCTGACAGCCTGTCTGGTGTGGATTACTGTAGACTATGCAAGGTCAACACAAGAGTTGTCTTCTGACCACAGATGCAGCATGCAGCTTTACTGAGGCTTCAATGTACACAAAGGTATGCCTGCACCAGGTTTCCTGCCACCACTATGTAATAGGCAATATAACCCTGAAAAAGAAGGATATTCCCTCCCTTTTATATGCTGGCTATAACAATTCCACAACTAATCAATATTAAGATTATCTGGGGTCAGTCACGTGTGCGAACCATTTGCACCAGACCCTATTTTCTTTGACTTCACTCCGTCCTGTGTTTACATTCTTCTTCCCATATGGCTGCAACGCCCCTGTCACCTTAAGCATTGATTGTCCTCCCTAAAATCAGCTGGGGTATACAATTTTCTTCTTGTGACCTGTTAAATCTTTTGTTCAAACATCCTAGGTATGTTTTCATGTGTCATTAGAACACTGTGGCACTGCAGAAGATTGCTAGTGGCCTCTGGACTTACAGTCGTAAGATTTTATGGCAATATTCAAACACAAATTAGTTTCACTTCCCTCTAAGTCTGCTTAGGCACTTCCTACTTAGGTTGTCGTAACCTCTTCCAATTGGCAATGTCGAACAACAAAATATGGCGAACAATCTGTGGCCAGTTACATGCTAATGAAATACTAATACCTATTTATCTTACCGCAAGTAAATAATAATCACACAATCACAGGATTGACTAGCAGTAAATGGCTCAATTCCAGACTGCTGTGTCGTCCAGACGGCAAAGGCATTTGTCACCATTGCTTTGCATCTGCTCTCAACCTGTCTGTGCTTAAGTTTTTCTCAAATGGCGGACTTATTCAAGCAGGGTTAAAAGTTATCAATTCCAACCAGCCAATCAAAAGACTCGTCAAAAAAACTAACCCATTTTGGACCATAAACATTGAGCGTTGTTCAATGTGTTCGCTCGTCTGATTTTATTTATATATTATATATCTCAGTTATTTATAGACCGATTTTTAATATCAAAATTGATTATTAAATTGCCAGCTGTCCTCTATCTACCCCTATAAGTTTCCTGTATTTATTTCTCCCCGTTTTCATCTGTATAATTTTTAAGTAATTAATTGTGCTTTTTCCCGAACTGAAAGTATCAATAAAATAAATGTTTCTACGTCATGATAGTTTTATTAATGGGAAATCTTTATGGTATTATGTTAATCATGATCAGCGCTACAATTCCAGATATCTCTTTCCTTTGAATTCTCTTTAGTTTTTGAGGAATGAATTATTTAATTTTTGTTAAAAACACATTTTAGACATTTTTCTCACTCCAACCAAAATTTTATCGTCACTATAAAACGAGGTAACAATCCGATTGCTTGTTAATTTTTACGACGTTCGTTAATAAATATAGGGGGGAAGGGGGGAGGGTGTGTTTGGGGGTAGTAACCTTTTTAACTTGGTGTAGTAGAAAAATTCAAATTCTTTAGTCAAATTGTTGGCGGTTGATTTAACGGAGGCCTTGAGACAAATTTCAAATGCGGTAGTTATTTATAGACTGTAAAAGTGCGTTAACTAGGTTATGAGGGGGAAAATTTTTGAACTTGTTGTCTTACAGATCTACTTTACGACACATCCATCCATCCATCCGTCTGTCCGTCCGTCCGTCAGTCCGTCCGTCCGTCCGTCCGTCCGTCCGTCCGTCCGTCTGTCTGTCTGTCTGTCTGTCTGTCTGTCTGTCTGTCTGTCTGTCTATCTATCTATCTATCTATCTATCTATCTATCTATCTATCTATCTATCTATCTATGTGCCTACTTACCTGCTGATCTATTCATCATGATATATGAGCGTATTACTCACATTACGAGGTGTGTTCAAATGAAACCCGTCCCAGTGGCTTTATAACAAATATATGTAAGGTACATCAGCTGGAGTAGTAGAATTAAATAAAGCAATTGTTATGAAGCAAGTACCCACTGGGGTTCTTTAGAAATAGTCACCATAGGCATTCAGACACGCATCCCACTGCTTGGGTAGACGGCGGATGCCGTCTGAGAAAAATGACTTTGGTTGCTTATTGAACCATTTGGTCACCGAGACCCTGACGTCTGCATCGGAGTCAAATCGTTGTCCCTTTAGAGAACTTTTTAAGGGTCCGAACAAATGAAAGTCACATGGTGACAGATCGGGGCTGTATGCTGGGTGTGGCAGAACTTCCCACCTTTTCCTTGCTAACGCTTCCTGCACAATGTTCGAAGCATGTGGACGAGCATTGTCGTGCAACAGAATCACACCACGCGAAAGCATGCCGGGCCGTTTATTCTTGATGGCTGTATGCAGGTTGTCTAGTGTGTCTTTGTAGCGGATGGCATTGATGTTCACGCCAGGCTCTTTAAAGTCTACCAACAGAAGCCCTTCATGGTCAAAAAATGCGGTCAGCATAACCTTACCGGTGGAAATCAGTGACTTGAATTTTTTGGGTTTTGGTGATCTGGGATGTTTCCATTGCATGCTCGCTGATTTGATGCACGGCTCACAGTGGTGGCACCACGACTCATCGCCTGCCACTATGCGCACCAGAAATGCATCACTCTCCTCTTCGTAACGCAGCAGGTGGTTCAAACTCCACCCCATGCGTTATTCCTTATGGTGATCGGTCGGCATCCGTGGGACCCATTGTGAACACTCCTTTCGATACTTCAGTTTCTTCCTAACCACCATTTGAACTGTCCCAAGAGACACCGCGAATTCCTCTGCTAGCGAACGTAAGCTCCGACGACGGTTCACCCGTATTGCTGCATCAATCTCGGCGATGGCTTCTTCTGTCGCAACAATATGCACCTGACCTGGCCGCGGAAGATCTTTCGTTAACTGACGTCCTTCTCGAAACATTCGTGCCCAGTATTTCACTGTAGTCTTAGACACACTTTTGTCACCATACACTGCTTTCATTCGGCGATGAATGTCGACTGGTCGACATCCTTCGGCTGTTAGGAACTGAATTACCGCTCGCTGATCGACCTTGGACGGATTCTTTATCACACCGGCCTTTATTTTAACGGTCTGCAGCACAACCAATGAATACTAGGAGAATGAACACTTACACACTTGTACATTCGTATGTGTTTATTACGTCAGATGTGACGTCATCATGCTCCTCCTACGAATGTCCACTTGGCGCAGCACGGTCGGGTTTCATTTGAACACGCCTCGTATAAGGATGGAATCCACTTTCGGTGGAAGAAAGGTGGACCATATTGTGGCAACAGGAGAACGTAAAGGAAAGGGATAGAGAGAATGACAAAGAGGGAAGATGCTGGACTGTTTAGCATCATGGTATGACAATAAGTCAACAAAATAATTAATAAATTGTACTGGAGACCGGAAGTTGTGGAGAGACATGATTACCTACGCCACTAGGCGAGGTACTTGAAGAAAACAAAGTATCTGATCGGCAGGGACAGATCACCATTTTTCGCCTCAGGACAGGGCATAACAAACTGAATAAACACATGTACAAGCTACGATTGTCTGCTTCACCACTGTGCACATGTGGATCAAACGAACAAACTGCTGAGCATGTTCTACAGGATTGTCCTATGTACGACCAGTTAAGAAAGATATACTGGCCCAATGACTCAACACTAAACTCAAAGCTGTATGGAGCTAAAGAGGAACTCCAGAAAACAGTCGAGTTCATCATGAGAACTCGTCTCATGGTGTAAACATCAGACAACGGTCGAGTTAATCACGAGAACTCGTCGGACGGTGTAAACATCAAAGATGCGATCGCAAGCAGACGAAAAAGAAGAAAAAATAACAACAAAACAGCAATAACGACAACAGCAATAATTTAAAAGTAATGAAAGATCAAAGGTCAGGTCAACAAGAATAGTGATTGACTGACACGTTAATCTCACCTACTGGAGAATATCTATTCTTAAATGGCGGAAATTGAATTGTCCTGTTGCGGTTCTCAGGTGTAAGAGCTCATAATGCCGCTTTGTCTCCGTTTTTTTTTTTTTTTTTTTCTGCTGTCGGTGCAGTAGTCGCCGTGGAAACGTTTAAGACAGCGGTTCCCATCCTGCAGTACGTTTGCTCCAAAGGGGTACCGGAGGCTTGTCAAAAGGGTACTATAGATTTTTGGTAAATGAATGAACGAACTAACGAATTCTGTAATTGTCAGTGTAAGGAAAAGACGTTTTTGTCTTTTAACATTTCTGCCCAGCAATAATACAGTGTCTGTGGCCTAATGGATATGAACGCAGTTTCATAATCCAGATATACCAGGTTCGAAACCTGCTGCAGGCGGTTTGGTAGCAGATCGCTTTGTGTGGATTTTTAACAATGGTATAAGCGCCGTACCGTTCAGAAAGCAATGGGAAACTACTGGACGTAAAAATTGCCTAGATAAATCACAAACAGCCAATAAAAGCTGGGGTTGATTGCCACATCCTGTAAAGGATAAGCAACTAACTTTTTTTTTTTAATAATACAGTACTCAACGTTTTTAATTCTTCGAATTAATACATTATTAGCTTCATTGATAATTATTGAATATTACGATTATATTATCCTATTTAAATATTCCTGCTGACTACTGCCTTTATTAGAGTCATTAATGGAAGTCTGAGGGCAAACGAGGAAGAAGGAAAAGAAATACGCCAAAAACATATTTAGATTTGTAACACATTTTTTCTATTAATCAGGATTCTGAGTCCTCTTCTCAATCAAATCCAAAGCAAGACAAAACAAACAAACAAACAAACTGGATGCCGTACTTGATACGTAGGCAGGGCCAGCTTTTGGGAGGTGCGAGCGGTGTTGCCGCACCAGGGGCTTCCTTTAGGGAGGCTGCAAAATATGCCAATAAATGAGGAAATTACAGCGTGATCCAACTGAATAGAATTAAATTGACTTTGCACCACCTTGAAAAATCTCCAGTGCCGACACTGTAGGTATCTCCTTTCAAAAACTGTAGCAACAATAAAACTGTTGGTTGACAAGGAACAGAATCAAAAGTCTCGTTAATTTATTTGACTGTATTATGAAAAACGTTTAACAACTTTATGACGCTAAACATGTCGTTATGTACCGGATAATATGAAATATTAAGTAATCTCTTTATTTATTTTCTGACATTCATATGCATAGCAAACTCGAGAACATATTTCCTTATGTATTGAATAGGGGACATGCAATATGTAAGGAAATATGTTCTACCAACTGCGGTACCGTTATAATGACTGCTGAACGTCTGCTTCAAAGATGCCCAACATAAGAGGAACAGAGAAAGAGTGTAGTGGATTTGATGGTATTGTATGATGGTGATATTACTAAGTGTGATGCATGAGGTCAGCTGTGAAGGCTCCTGAGATAAAATGTAGCTGTGAATTGTCAGAAGGCCCTTCTTGCTACCACTACGACCTCACACCTATCTTTTTTTTTCTAATGAATGTGGCTACGTTAAATGTCTAGAGTAATGATATGTAATGTGTTGTGGTAGTTTACATACACACACACAGATATTTACTAAGTCTAATAATATTAATAAATGTTATAATACACTGAACTAACTCAAGTGTGTAAAATTTTGATAGTAATTTTCTTTAAATTTAGTTGTTCTGAACCAAGGTTTTATTTTGGCCAGAACATATGAAAGGTTTTGCAATTATGAAAGAAATGCATGAATATTACATAATAAATGCAAGGTGTGTACATATGTATGTTACTAGACTAGTTAATATTACTACTGTTTATAGTTGTAATCTATTCTGGGAGAACATTTAATGGATGTGCTGTTGGGGTGGCCTCATCACTCCCTGTCTATGGTGACTACACATTGTCCAGTTATTTGATGGAATTTTTATGGGTGTGTTAGCAAATAAGTTGAGTTGGTGAATTCTCAGCAGACCAGGCGCTCACGTAGCTTGAATGTGTAGCTCTGGTGCTGAGATCTGGTGGCCTCACCTCTCCGTGCTTGGGGGCAATATCAGAAGTCTGGTGGCCCCACCTCTCCGTGCTTGGGGGCTATAATAGGCTGCTCTGACAAAATGTTACTGCACGGGTCCACTCTTGTAATATTCAACAACTCATTTGACACCGCATTGGTGCCAACTGAAACTCACAGTTCTGCAATCAAAGTATTAGTCATGTGTCAGAATTCCATCCTCTAACCATTTCTGGACACAACACTACACAACAACAACACCACATAGACGGGTCAGATCTTTCTGACCAAACAACACATCTTACCAAGTTGGTTTCACATAGGATAAGTTCTCCCAGACTACGTATTCTGAAATATGTTCATTAGCTTCCTGCCATAGAATAGGATAGGTGATATGTTTCACTGATCTCAACACTTGATCTGTCCTTCATAATCCTTGCTGGAGTTTATGTATTTTATTTGTCTCTAGACCCTGAACTGGGGCGGGGGGTCTAGAGCGAATCCTTACTTGTTGTAAGGGACAGTTTATGCTATTGCAGTATCAAATCACTCGAAACCTTAAACAAATATTAAAATGTACAAAGAAATAATTTCAGTCTTACCAGAATTATGAATATAGTACACAGTTAAATGCTAGCAAAACTCAGCTGAGCTGCTGGCCTTAGGATGGCGTCCCTCTAAATATTTCAATAGCTTCTGGGAATTACACCACTTAATAAATCACTGTGTCTACTAGGACAACTTATACTGAATGGCACAAAATGCGCGTCTGAGCGCCGATAATATATTCATCTATGGCCAATCACTGCCTTTTCTTTTTTCAAATTCAAATATCCTACCAAAAAGTCATTTCAGTCATACCTCAGTCAAGTATGCCTTATTGTCTGTTTTTCCGTCCGTCTCTACTTGCGTTTTCACACAAAAAACACACTTGTTTTTTGAACCAACCCTGCCTTCCCCTACACAATTTTGCCCTTAAAGTTATTTTTAGCCACACTTCACCATCCCACCCCGTCTCTTCATTCCAACTAGATTTTAGCACTTGCGTCTTCAAGGCCACAATTTTTTGAAAATTAGTGACATGTTTTATTTCAATGCAGACGATCGTTGATATGAACAACACAGTCTTTTGTCAATATCTTTCTTATTATCTATCCGTCTGTGTAAATGAAAGCATATTATTTCACTGCTCAAGATGGGCCATCCGGCCAGCTAGGTTTTATATTCCTAACATTATTATTAAGAAAAGTTACTTTTCAAATATTTTCTAGAATCTTCTGGAATGCGTTCATCACCGCATTCAAATAAACGGACTAAGTTATCGCAAAAGCGTCCAAAAAACGACTGTGGCGTATAATATCCAAGGTCCCTTTTGTCGATTTCTTTACTTTATGTCAACTTGGGGAACGTGACTTTTTCCTCCTTTCCCCACCAATTTGCGTCCTTTTAGCCTCGCTAGTTTCAAGCACGCGTTCAGTCAGATTTTTTTCCTTTTGATCTCCGTTCTCATCCCGTTCCGTTTTGCCTTCAAGTCTAACAATTTAATTTCCATGGCGGGTGATGACCCGCGGCGTGGGCGATCATGTATTCTAGCAGCTTACGCATTAGTTTTTATCCCTACGTTGTATCATTGGAGATATTTTAACGTTGTATCACGGTCAATTTTATGACACATCTCCCCACTTGAAAACATGCCTACGGCAAGTTCCAAAACCAGTGATACACATAGATAAAATTTCTCCTTACGCCTGCCATTACTCTAATTTTGATCACAGGGGTGCCGACTGAGGAAATCTGCACCGACATTCAATTTGCCTGGGATATATTGGATACTAAACTGATACGGTTGAAGCAATAAAGACCACCTCAGCAATCTTGCGTTTTCATGCTTAGCCTGAGATAAGAATACGAGAGGCTGATGGTCCGTCTCGACCACAAAAGTCCTACCATACAGATAGATTTGAAACTTCTTTATTGCCCAGATTAACGCTAAACATTCTTTTTCGCTTGTGGAGTATCCTTGTTCCGCCTTATTCAATTTGCGGCTTGCATAAGCGACTGGTTTCAGTTCCCCATCAGGTGAAGATGATCTTTGCAACAAAGCCGCTCCGAGTCCTACATTACTTGCATCGGTTCTTAAGACAAAGTCCTGTGTCAAATCAGGTAGTTTGAGAATAGGCTTGCTAATGAGTTTTTCCTTTAAGTCCTGGAACGCTAATTCACTTTGCGCAGTCCAATTAATTTTATCTGGAAGTCCCTTGCGAGTCAGATCAGTCAGAGGAGCACAAATAGAGTTAAAATCTTTGATATATATTTTTGATAAAATCCGCATAACGACACAAATGATCGCACATCCTTTTTTGTTTGTGGTCTAGGTGCTCTCTGCAGTTTTTCCAAGTTCTTGGGATCAGGGGTCATGCTACCCTGATATACAGTGTGTCCCAAGAATTCCAACTCTTTGCATCCAATGCAACATTTTGTTGGCCTAGCAGTTAAGTTCGCCTCCCTAAGCCTATTAAATAACATTTCTAGAGCTTCAATGTGTTCTTCAAATGTCTCTGTGGCGACTAGAATATCATCCATGAAATTCGTGATACATGGGTTATTCAGGGGATCCAACAATTTGCGCATCATCCTTGAAAATACACTCGGAGCATTTTTCAGTCCGAATGGTAGCATGTTGAATTCATAATGTCCATCCGAAGTGCTAAAAGCCAAATAAGGTCTCACTTCAGGCTTCACTGGGATCTGGTAATAGCCTTTACTAAGATCCACTTTTGAAAAGTATTTTGCCTTGTTCAATCTGGCAAATAACTGTTTTGTGTCTGGTAATGGATCCACTTGTCCTTCTGTGACAGCATTCAGTTTCCTATAATCTATGCACAGTCTGTGTTCCCCAGACGGTTTTCTCAACAATACGACACTAGAGCTAAAAGATGATTCACTGTGTGAAATAATCCCCTCCTTCAACAAATAATCTATTTCTTCCTTCAATGCCTTCTCCTTCGCGAACGGAATAGAATAGGCTCTCATACAGATTGGGTTTGAGTCTACCAGTTTCATGTCATACTGTAGCAAATTTGTATGGCCTGGTTTATCTGTTAATACATCTGTATGTTCCTCCAGAACCTGTTGAACTCTCTCCCTCTGGTTTTTAGTCAGGTGCTTACTGACTTTTACCTGTGCTGCTGTTTCACAAGGATGTAATGGGTATTCATGTGAGGTGAGTGGTTCCTTTTGCATTTGAGTTGCGATAGCTAAGGTCAGTAAGGGGGTGCTTTCCTGGAGTGGTCTGTCCAGATACTTCTTTAACAGGTTTACATGATAAACTTTCTCCTTCCCCTTTTTGTCAATTTTATAGTTTGTTCTATAGACACTTTTTTTTTTTTTTTTTTTTTTTTTTTTTCTCTAGAAACGGTATATGGACTTTGCCCATCGGCCCAATTTGTAATTTATTCTGGCTACCTGGGTAGTAGAAGAAGGACCTTCTTCTCCCACTCAGCCAGCTTCTCTTCCCTTTCCTTTGCCTTCCTATTAAAATATGCTGCATGTTTCTTCCTGGCTTGTTTCAAATTATCATTTGCCAGTTTCCATTTCTTTCAAACGAGTGCCCAGTTCGTTCACCATTTGAACATTTGGTCAGATGTACAACAGTCTCTTCACCAGCCTCCCAGACATCTGTCTCTAGAACCGTATATGGACCTTGCCAACCAATTTGTAATTTATTCTGGCTTCCGGGTAGTAGAAGCAGCACCTTCTCTCCGACTGCCAGTTCCCTGTCCTTTGCCTTCCTATTGAAATATGCTGCATGTTTCTTCCTGGCTTGTTTCAAATTATCATTTGCCAGTTTCCATCCAGCATTCAAACGAGTGGTCAGTGTCAGCTTTTCACGTATTGATATGAGAGGTAACAGTTCTCTTCCGCCTACCTCTCATCTGTCCAGGTCCTTAATAGGGCTACATCTGGACCTTTAATTTATCATGTCTTATTTTTTTATGGAAACCCGTCGGGTCCCTTCCATTAGAAGCCCTATAGTGAGGACTTTTCTTCCTAGAATCATCACTCACAAATCGACCACTACCAATTTTTTTCTTGGGTTTATCTCCCCACTTTAGATTGCTTATGAGAGATCTTCGCTCTCTTTTCTGTTCTTCCAGTTTATATAAGTCTGACCGAGGGATTGTCATCTTATCCTGGGTAAAATTTCTTCTTTGTACTCTTCGCATAGTGGCCATGTTAATCCATTCAAGTGAAGACTGGGTGTGAAAAGGGGGCTCCCATTGCACTTTGTCTCCTTGAGTATCATTAGTTTTCCTTCCAGGCTTAATTTTGCCCCGTGGCGTTTCTAGGTCCTGCACATATTTTCCCTTTGTGGGTGTTCCCTCATGAAATATGCCACATGCTTCTACAAAGTTTTCAATATCGACATTTACGTCGGGCCAATAGTATTTGCGAGCAACTTTTTGGCAGATGGTACCGACTTTTTCATGGTCCCCATCTTTTCCAACATGTAAGCTCCTTATTAAATTTGCCCTATATATCTTGGGAAGAACCAACTGTCCGTGACCAGTGGATCTAGTTCCTGTCTTCCTGTATAGCAATCTGTTCTTCATAAAATATTCCCCCTTGCTCGGAGGTGTGTGGCATTTGGGCAATTTTTTAAAACATGGCTTGAGTGTCCTATCCTCAGCCTGCGCCTTCCTCATCTCCTCTGGATGAGCATTTATAGGTTCACCTTCTTCCTCCTCCTTCTGTGACCTGGTCTGCACTGTCGCCATGATCACAGGTCTCTCGGGATTCCCCAAGAAGACGTATCTACACCCCAATATCAGAGGGTAGATTGGTTCATCTATCACTGCTGCTCTGATTTCTCCTTCCACATAGCGAGTTTTCACCGTTATCCTTGCGATGGGAAGTGTCATGAGTGGTATGTCCTTAGTTGCCCCTTGTATTTCTACTGTTTCTGTGGTATACTGACTTGGGTCCACTAGGCTAGACTTCACAACTGAATCATAATCCAAACCTGTATCATAAAGGCACCTTATGGTGACCCCATTACAAATAACATCCTCACAAACTGGGGGGTGATAAGGTTCCTGCTGTCCCTTAGGATTAACCTTTAATCTTTGAGTCCCCGACTTCATTGCAGCAATGTTTGAAGGTTTCCTTCTATAAAATTCGGTGTTATGGTTATCTTTCTTGCACCATTTACACCATCTTTTTCCTTGGTTAAACGGTTTTCTTTCATTGGATTTTTGGTCATTGAACTGTGAGTTTCTGTCTCGGTAGTCATTTCTTGGCCGTTCAAAGTTTGTCCTACCTTTATTTCCCTGCTCTCTATTATCAAATTTATTAAATTGCTGTGGAGCTTTAAAATTGTCTATGTGCTTCTTTTTAGCACCACTTACCTCTGCCTGGGCTGCCTGATACCTTTCAGCGACATTTAAAACCTCTCCCAACTTCTCTGCACCTTGTTCCATGAGACATTTTCTCATGTCTGGAGCCATGGACTCTCTCAATTGCTCAATCATGATCATTTCTTTAAGATCTTGGGTCTTCCCCAGAGCAGTCCATTTCTCCAAATAGTTTTCCAGTCTGGCAGAGAATTGGTGGTATGTCTCCCCAGACAACAGTTTGGCATTTCTAAATTTCTTACGATAAAATTCCCCATTTTTTTCGTACCTCAATAACAAAGCCTGCTTTAACATGTCATAATTCTCCTGGTCTTCTCTGTTCATTTTTGCGAAGACTTTGTAAGAAGTACCTCTCAGTCCCTGTGATAGCTTTAAACTCCACCTCTCTCTCTCTAACCCATATGTAGTAGCTAATAACTCAAAACGTCCTAGGTACCCCTCTATGTCATCGTCTTTTTCAACAAAATGGTCTAAATGAAACCCCATAGCTGATGTTGAGGCTCCCAGACTGGGCGTAGCATCTGAGGCAAAAGGGCTGGCACCATTTTCAGGAGTCTGGCCTTGTAGCTCCAGCTCCCTTAGTCGTAATTCGTGCTCCCTCTGCCACCTTCTATCTTCTGCCTCCCTTTCGGCCTTTTTATCTTCTGCCTCCCTTTGCTGTCGTTTGTCTTCTGCCTCAATCTGTAACCTCTTCTCTTCAGCTAACCTTTCAGGCTCTAATTTTCTTTCAGCCTCTTTTTCTAATCTTCTTTCTTCCCGTTCAATATACTTATCACATTTAGCCGTTACATATTGAATTAAAATCTGACCATCCATTCCCATCTCCTTTGCCGTCAGCACAGCAGCTGATCTGAATTTGGCCAGCTCCGCCATACTTTTTGAACAAATCCAGCAATGTGCAAGATAAAATTTCCAACCACTAAAGTACTTCTAATTACTCTAGTCTAAAATATTTCTAATTAATTAATTAACTACCACTGGCTGTGAAGATTCACCAACTTTTATTTTCAGGGACACTTTTAATTTTAAGGGACACTTTTAATTTTTATAATGTGTTCCCCTAATCTAATTCTCCCCCCAGGAGATCCTAATATACTTGATAGGCTAATTATCCCGGGACAAAGAGACCCCAATATATGTAGTGGATTTGATGGTATTGTATGATGGTGATATTACTAAGTGTGATGCATGAGGTCAGCTGTGAAGGCTCCTGAGATAAAATGTAGCTGTGAATTGTCAGAAGGCCCTTCTTGCTACCACTACGACCTCACACCTATCTTTTTTTTTCTAATGAATGTGGCTACGTTAAATGTCTAGGGTAATGATATGTAATGTGTTGTGGTAGTTTACAAACACACACACAGATATTTACTAAGTCTAATAATATTAATAAATGTTATAATACACTGAACTAACTCAAGTGTGTAAAATTTTGATAGTAATTTTCTTTAAATTTAGTTGTTCTGAACCAAGGTTTTATTTTGGCCAGAACATATGAAAGGTTTTGCAATTATGAAAGAAATGCATGAATATTACATAATAAATGCAAGGTGTGTACATATGTATGTTACTAGACTAGTTAATATTACTACTGTTTATAGTTGTAATCTATTTTGGGAGAACATTTAATGGATGTGCTGTTGGGGTGGCCTCATCACTCCCTGTCTATGGTGACTACACATTGTCCAGTTATTTGATGGAATTTTTATGGGTGTGTTAGCAAATAAGTTGAGTTGGTGAATTCTCAGCAGACCAGGCGCTCACGTAGCTTGAATGTGTAGCTCTGGTGCTGAGATCTGGTGGCCCCACCTCTCCGTGCTTGGGGGCAATATCAGAAGTCTGGTGGCCCCACCTCTCCGTGCTTGGGGGCTATAATAGGCTGCTCTGACAAAATGTTACTGCACGGGTCCACTCTTGTAATATTCAACAACTCATTTGACACCGCATTGGTGCCAACTGAAACTCACAGTTCTGCAATCAAAGTATTAGTCATGTGTCAGAATTCCATCCTCTAACCATTTCTGGACACAACACTACACAACAACAACACCACATAGACGGGTCAGATCTTTCTGACCAAACAACACATCTTACCAAGTTGGTTTCACATAGGATAAGTTCTCCCAGACTACGTATTCTGAAATATGTTCATTAGCTTCCTGCCATAGAATAGGATATGTTTCACTGATCTCAACACTTGATCTGTCCTTCATAATCCTTGCTGGAGTTTATGTATTTTATTTGTCTCTAGACCCTGAACTGGGGCGTGGGGTCTAGAGCGAATCCTTACTTGTTGTAAGGGACAGTTTATGCTATTGCAGTATCAAATCACTCGAAACCTTAAACAAATATTAAAATGTACAAAGAAATAATTTCAGTCTTACCAGAATTATGAATATAGTACACAGTTAAATGCTAGCAAAACTCAGCTGAGCTGCTGGCCTTAGGATGGCGTCCCTCTAAATATTTCAATAGCTTCTGGGAATTACACCACTTAATAATTCACTGTGTCTACTAGGACAACTTATACTGAATGGCACAAAATGCGCGTCTGAGCGCCGGTAATATATTCATCTATGGCCAATCACTGCCTTTTCTTTTTTCAAATTCAAATATCCTACCAAAAAGTCATTTCAGTCATACCTCAGTCAAGTATGCCTTATTGTCTGTTGGTCCGTCCGTCTCTACTTGCGTTTTCACAAAAAAAAACACACTTGTTTTTTGAACCAACCCTGCCTTCCCCAACACAATTTTGCCCTTAAAGTTATTTTTAGCCACACTTCACCATCCCACCCCGTCTCTGCATTCCAACTAGATTTTAGCACTTGCGTCTTCAAGGCCACAATTTTTTGAAAATTAGTGACAT
Source organism: Oreohelix idahoensis (assembly GCA_024509875.1). Classification (NCBI taxonomy): domain Eukaryota; kingdom Metazoa; phylum Mollusca; class Gastropoda; order Stylommatophora; family Oreohelicidae; genus Oreohelix; species Oreohelix idahoensis. Next base: position 179,040 of record JAMPIV010020540.1, read on the forward strand.
GTTTTATTTCAATGCAGACGATCGTTGATATGAACAACACAGTCTTTTGTCAATATCTTTCTTATTATCTATCCGTCTGTATAAATGAAAGCATATTATTTCACTGCTCAAGATGGGCCATCCGGTCAGCTAGGTTTTATATTCCTAACATTATTATTAAGAAAAGTTATTTTTCAAATATTTTCTAGAATCTTCTGGAATGCGTTCATCACTGCATTCAAATAAACGGACTAAGTTATCGCAAAAGCGTCCAAAAAACGACTGTGGCGTATAATATCCAAGGTCCCTTTTGTCGATTTCTTTACTTTATGTCAACTTGGGGAACGTGACTTTTTCCTCCTTTCCCCACCAATTTGCGTCCTTTTAGCCTCGCTAGTTTCAAGCACGCGTTCAGTCAGATTTTTTTTCCTTTTGATCTCCGTTCTCATCCCGTTCCGTTTTGCCTTCAAGTCTAACAATTTAATTTCCATGGCGGGTGATGACCCGCGGCGTGGGCGATCATGTATTCTAGCAGCTTACGCATTAGTTTTTATCCCTACGTTGTATCATTGGAGATATTTTAACGTTGTATCACGGTTAATTTTATGACAAAGAACACATATGGCCGTCACCAGTATCATTACTGACAAAACTCTATGGAGATACAAATAGTCTCAAGCTGACGACTGCTTTCTTTGAAAATACTCAAGTAGACGCCTGAGAGTGTAAGAAGAAGAAGAAGCAGAAAGGACTATGCATAAGAAGAAGAATATGGGATAACGAAACATCAAGGGGTTACGGGAACCAAAAACAAGATGGGAACCCCTGGCTTAACACTTATTTATGAATAATGTCCCATCAAGCTGTAATATTTTCTTTTTGTTGGGTCGGTTCTTTCTCAGTTGTCTGCTTTTATTCGCGATACCGTGCTTCGTCTGTTAATGGTCGGGAGGTTAAATGTTAACCCTTGACGTCTGCTCTTTACGATTAATTATCCGTGCATGTTTGAAGTGAATGGAGGAGGTACATGAACTATGATTCTTGAGGGAAATAAAATATTATATTCGTCATCATCGTTTCTATCTTTCCTCCTTATGGGCTATGTGGTGGGCCAATGGAGCTATCATTCCTTGCAGGTTCAAGGACAACTACATCCAAGCAATCATGTGCTCTTGTGGTGGTTAGTGTATGTAACAATTTATTAATTCACATGATGAACTTGACAACCCCCTGCACAACCTCATATTAGTCGCCTGGTATGATATGCCTGAGGGAGATACAATCAATCCTCGCTCATTCGCGCCAGATAAAGTGTAACCCATTTGTTGCCATTCGCGGGCACCTCGTGTTTATCCGCGGTCATGCGCAGTAGGCTAAAAATTCTAGCAAGGAGAGGCTGTGTCGGAGTTCTCGTATGCCTTCGTTGTGTTTACACGTGCCTTTATCGAGCACCGTTTCATCCGCGTTTTTACAGTGTTACGCTGTTTTTGATAATTTTTGTAATTAACAATGGCATCCAAGCGTAGTGCAAGTGTGTTGGCGTGTGTGCCTAAGCGAAAGAAGGCTGTGATGAGCCATAGTGATAAAGTACGTGTGTTTTGGGATGTCTGCAGAATCCGTCGGCCGCGAATTCAGTGTGAATTAAAGGTTTTCAATGTTTGTTCTCCGGGGATTTTGTAATAATGTTGTGTGTTTGCGTGTGGACGTGTGAATGAGTAGTGACAGTGTGAGTGAGTGAGTATTGTTACACCAAATGATTGTACATACTGTACTGTTACAAAGAAAACTGTGAATAAAATACATTTATAAAATGAACAATATAATAAATAAACAGTTTGTTTTTAAAGAAGGGTGCACGACATGAGGAGTCTATGGTGATCGTTATCAATAGTGAATGGTGAACAGGGTCCCGCAGAAGCCTAACCCCCTTTTTTCCAAAGAATCAATGGTTCCGTATTCGTGGATTCAGTATTCACGGGGTTTTCAAGGACTCCTAACACCTGCGAATGGCGAGGATTGATTGTAATTGATTTGATGAAACGAAATTTTATATGGTTCCATGCAATGTTTGCATGTCATAGTATCATTTATACACAAAACAAAACTATATTAGCCCGCATAGCCAGAGAGACAGTACAAGATATATTCACAGGGACAGTGCCATATATATATATATATATATATATATATAATCTTCATTTTCCTCTTTGTTCCTCATAGAGCATAGAGACAAAACTGAAAGCTGGTCCCTGTGTAAGAAGCTTGCACCAAGCATTTGCATGCTGATGCAGCAGTGAATTCCGTGGCAACTTGTTTAACATGATGAGGTTAAACCTAGAAAATTGAAATGTCGTAATGCGTTAGAAATTTCGGAATATTACAGATTACCTGAAATTTGCCTGTCTTTGACAGGCTTATATACTTTGTATATGCAAAGCCAGCCTTAGAGAATTCAGCGCCCGGGGCTAGTGGTTTGACATAGGTTCCCTGCCCCACACTTCTAGCTGCCAAAGTTTATGAAAGTCTACTGGAACATTAAGTAAGATTTGTGAATACAATTGCACATAGTTTTAGATAGTTATTAATTTACAAAAACAAACAAATAAATGTGGTAAAGTGGGATGATATAAATATTTATAGGGACTTAGTGTACTGACTGAGATCAGCTGTGAAGGTATCTGTATCTAATATGTGTAGTGTTTTACAGATAACCTTACTTACTGCCACATATTTATATCTCAGTCAGAATTATTCTGGAATATTGTGTTGGCAACGTTATATGTCTAGGGTTATGCAAATGATGAAGTGTAAGTCACCACAACAACAACAGATAAACAATTTAATTATTCCACCACACTTGACAATATTGTGACACTCACAAACAGTCAACACTCTAGAAGACTATCTTAAAAGATTCAATGATAAATTTCAGATATGTACATATGTATTGATTTTCTCTACAATAGTGATCCTGATTCAACTACACAGTGAACCAGGCAATATAATAACATGTAATTTCAAATATTATGTACACAGATATAAATGTGGTCTTTGCATTGACATACCATATTAGTATTCTATGTGTGTGAGTTGTGATGTGGTAATAGGAGGTAATACTGGTTTTGTTCGTCAAGATAGATTCTTATTAGACATCATGACTGCATGTGCTTGTGTATGTTGGAACTAGTATTGGAGATGGTCTCAGTTCCGAACATTAAAACAATTAATTGCCCCTCTTTAATTAAGTTAGTGTCATTTACGAGGGGTATATAGTGTTGAGCTCTTTTGGCCACAGTGGGTTTAACTTTCGTGATGGCGGCAGGCAAGGACTCCTCTGCTCGACTATTCGCTGTTTCTGAAGACACCTCACTGGTTACTATAGGGACCCAAGAGTATGCTGTCAGCCTCTGGATTCAGCAAACGCTCAGACCAGGTGCGGCTTCAATACTAGGACCACAGTCCCTGAAACAAGAAGGATGTACCTCCTACTTCAGAACTAATTTATACTATCTGGCTAGACTGAGCACAATACATCACAAACACAGAGTTCAGAGCTTTATTTTTACTGCTATCTTTTTCTGAAGCAGTTTACTCCAGTATTAACCTCCTTAATGGTTACTACGCCTCTGCACTTTCAGCTATAAGTCCTTCCATATCATAAGGTAGGTGTCAGTGTACTATCTGGTAATTCCATGCAGTGTTACTTTTCTCCGACACCTTCTGTTCAGGTTGGAGCACTATATATATTATAGGCCTTGCCTCTTGTTCGCTACTGAACTGCACATATATACAGACATAAATTATCAATGTACATTCAATTTTCATTAAAAAGAGATCAAATATTTCAGCCTACCACAATTCATGGAAATAAACACAGATACGTTGACTAGCAATGAATTCTGGCACAAATACTGGCACAAATTCCCATCTGCTTATGTTCCAGGCTTTTATTTAGCAAAAAAATACGAGCTGGCTTCAACGCACTGTTGCTTTATCAAGCTTATTTGAACTAGTGGTCTCGAACTAACGCTATCAATTAACTATATTAACCGACCTAACCAATCAGGCCATCTCTACCCAATCGTTTGAAAAAAAGTACTCTTACTTCCGTCTCCCTTGACAACAAAAGATAGCATTTATAGTCCGACTAATCGTGTTTAGCCTTACATATCATTCCATCCAATCAATTCAAATGTAACTTGTGGCCTATTTCCGTACAATGGTGGTTTAAAATTCTTTCACTGAGCGATTCTGATGTTTTTGGGGCTGTCTGACACCCTCACTATTTTCTTTTGCCTATAATTTATTAATTCCTGGACTATTTGCGTAACACTTAACATATTCTTTGTTAGCAAGTCTTAAGGAATCCAAATATATAAGTTTAATGGAGCTAAGTGGCTGCGTTCAAAATATGTATTTTCTAGGATAGTCGTGTAGTTGTTTTTTTTATTTTTTATGTTAGAACCGCCACCTGTCCTGCTGTACTGTCAGACTAATGTCAGGATTTCGGACATAAAACAGTAGAATGTCAGGTTTCCTCAATAAGCGTTTTTCAGGTTTTAAAACCTAACTCTGGGAAGGGTAGTGTTTTTATCACTGTCCGTCTGAAATAAAGTTAGTGCATGTGGCCTTACACGCGTGTTAGGGGTGGCATTAATATAGCGAGACGCGTGTTTAGTGTTGCTTGTGTTGCTGCCTTCAGCCCTCCCTTCTTTCTATCTGAGTCCATCTGTTCGTTCGTTTTGGTAACGTAGTATAATTAATGTTAGGATTAATTTAGGTCATTACGCAGTGTGCCTCTCAATGTTTTTCTTAGAAATGCAATACCCGTTTTAATGTGTTGTGGAAACGCTTGTATTTATGCAGTGGCTTATATTTAACGTGGAAACGTTACAATTTGCATTGTGACAGCACTGTTCTTTACCATTCTTCTTCCTTTTATAGAATTAAAAAAAAAATTTTTTAGGCTTTACACTTACTTTTAATTTATATATGTGGATTAGAATTTCTCACGACAAATCCTCCCCTCTTAAAACAGACGTTATATGTCAGTCTATAATTCTATATACACATAGAGAAATTTATTATTATTTCTGGGGCTTACGGTGATTATCATCACACGGATGGCGGCTTAAAAAATCCGCTCCCAGATTTGTTTTTCCACTTATATACTCTATGCAAAACTCATAGGGCTGGATCAATAAAGACCAACGGAGTAAACGAGAGTTCTCATGCCTAGCCTGTGCCAGAAAGACAAAGGTTTGTGATCCGTTTGCAACTTAAATGCCTTCCCATACAGATAAATATTGAATTTCTTTGTCGCCCATATTACTGCAAGACATTCTTTTTCGCTAGTTGAGTAGTTGGTTTCAGCTTTATTCAACTTTCTGCTAGCATATGCCACTGGGCTTAGTTCCCCATCCAATGCATCTGATTTCTGTAGCAGAGTTGCACCTAACCCAATATTACTGGCATCAGTCCTTACTACAAATTCCTGACTTAAGTCAGGTAGTTTCAAAATAGGTTTACTTGTGAGCTTTTCCTTCAATTCTTGGTAAGCCATTTCACATTGTGGTGTCCATGTAATTCGATCTGGGTGTCCTTTACGTGTCAACTCCGTTAACGGTGCACATATGGAATTAAAGTTTTTGATATACTTTTGGTAGAAACCACATAATGAGACAAAGGATCTCACGTCTTTCTTGGTTTGTGGCCTCGGGGCTTTCTTTAGTTTCTCTAAATTTTTTGGGTCAGGGGTCATGTTTCCCTGATAAACTGTGTGTCCCAAAAATTCCAATTCTTTACATCCAACGCAACATTTGGTTGGTCGGGCTGTTAAATTCGCTTCCCTAAGTCGATTAAACAGCATGTTCAGAGAGTCAATGTGTTCCTCAAATGTTTCTGTTGCTATAAGGATATCATCCATGAAATTTGTAATGCATGGGTTATTCAGAGGGTCCAATAATTTTCTCATCATTCTAGAGAATACACTAGGTGCATTATTCAATCCAAATGGCAATCTGTTAAACTCATAGTGTCCTTCTGAGGTACTAAAAGCTAGATATGGTCTAACCTCAGGCTTTACTGGAATTTGATAGTATCCTTTACTCAAATCCACTTTTGAGAAATACTTAGCTTTATTTAGTCTGGCAAACAACTGATTTGTATCCGGCAATGGATCCACCTGTCCTTCTGTAATAGCATTCAGTCTCCTGTAATCTATACAGAGTCTATGTTCTCCAGAGGGTTTCCTTAAAAGTACAACACTGGAACTATACGAGGATTCACTGTGTGAAATAATTCCTTCCTTCAACAAATAGTCTATCTCTTCCTTCAAAGCTTTCTCCTTAGCAAAAGGAATCGAATAAGGCTTCATACAGACAGGTGTGGGGTCTATCAGTTTCATATCATATTCCAATAAATTTGTATGCCCCGGTCGGTCTGTTAACACCTCTGTATGATTATCTAGAACCTGTTGCACTCTCTCTTTCTGATTTTCCGTTAAATGTGTACTGATTTTCACCTGTGCCGCTGTCTCACAGGGGTGTAATGGATATTCAAATGATGAAAGTGGTTCCTTCTTCATCTCCATTGCAATGGACAAGGTTAGCAAGTGTGTCTCTTCCTGATGTTCTCTTTCCAAATATTTCTTCAGGAGATTCACATGATAGATTTTTTCTTTCCCCTTCTTATCTATCTTATAATTGGTTCTAGACACCTTCTCTAGAACTGTATATGGACCTTGCCATCCAATTTGTAACTTATTCTGATTTCCGGGCAAAAGAAGCAGTACCTTCTCTCCCACAGCCAAATTTCTGTCTTTTGCTTTCCTGTTATAATAAGCAGCATGTTTCTTCCTGGCTTGTTTCAAATTTTCATTGGCAAGTTTCCAGCCAGTTTTTAAACGAGTGGTCAGCTCATTTATATATTGGTATGAAGATGTAATATTTTCCTCTGCTTTTTCATCCGTCCACGTTCTTAACAGTGTTACATATGGACCTTTAATTGTGTGGACCTATTTGTCCATGCACCGGTATGGTCTCTTCCACTGGAAGCTCTATAGTGATGATTTTTCTTCCCAGAATTATCAGTCACAAAACGACCGCTACCAATTTTTCTCTTGGGGCTGTCTCCCCACTTAAAATTCTTGATGAGAGATTTCCTCTCTACATCTTCTTCCTCCAGTTTGTTTAAGTCCGATTGAGGGATTTTCGGCTTATCCTGGGGTAAGACATCCTTTTGCACTCTCTGCATAGTGGCCATTGTAAAACAGTTAAGTGAAGCTTGTCCGTGAAAAGGGGCTTCCCATTCCCTTTGGTCCACTTTATCAAATTTATTTCTCTTCTTATTTTCAGGCCTACTTTTGCCTCTTGGCGTGTCCAGGTCCTGATCAATGTTCCCACTTGTGGGTGTTCCCTCATGTGCTATGCTACACCTTTCTACAAAATTCTCAATGTCCCATCTTGCCTTGGGCCAATAATAATTGTGAGCCACCTTTTGGATGATGGTACCTATTTTCTCATGGTCCCCATCGGGTTTCACATGTAGGCTCCTTATTAATTCTGTCCTATATCTCTTTGGAAGAACCAGCTGTCCGTGACCATGGGATCTAGTTCCGGCCTTCCTATACATCAACTTGTTTTTCATGTAAAAATCTCCCTTGCCTGGAGTTGTATGACAAGTTGACAATTTCCTGAAACAAGGCTTGAGGGTCCTATCCCCAGCCTGTGCCTTCCTCATCTCTTCTGGAGTGGTATCCAACATAATATCCTCCTCCTTTCTTGAGGTCGACCTGACCTGAAGGGTGGCCATATACACAGGTTTCCTTCTGCAACGGTCAGTGTCCTGATTGTCCATCTGACAATTCTTACACCACCTTTTTCCTTGGTTGAAAGATTTTCTTTCATCATATTTCCTTTCATCGAATTGTGGGTTTTTATTTTTATTGTCATACCGTGGCCTATCAAATTGGTGCTTACCTTTGTTTTGATCCCTAGGATCAAATTTATTAAAGTTCTGTGGTGCCCTAAAATTTTCCACCTGTTTCTTTTTATTACCTGATACTTCCGCTTGGGCCGCTTGATACCTTTCTGCAACATTTAGCAACTCACCAAGTCTCTCTGCACCTTGTTCCATGAGAAACTTTCTCAGGTCTGGAGCCATGGACTCTCTTAATTGTTCTATAAGGATCATTTCCTTAAGATCTTGGGTTTTCCCCAGAGAAGTCCATTTCTCCAAGTATGTCTCTATCCGTGCAGAGAACTGGTGATAGGTTTCACCTGACAGTAGTTTAGCATTCCTAAATTTTTTTCTGTAAAATTCTGCGTTCTTCTCATATCTTAACAAAAGAGCCTGCTTTAGCATGTCATAATTTTCCTGATCATCTCTGTGCATTTTGGCAAAAACTTCATAAGCTGCCCCACGAAGTCCTTGAGATAACTTTAAGCTCCACCTTTCTCTCTCTAACCCATATGTGGTAGCTAATAATTCGTATCTATTTATATAGCTCTCAATATCATCGTCTTTCTCAACAAAATGATCTAAATGAAAGTTCATAGCTGAGGTTGAGGCTCCCTGAGTAACCGTAGCATCAGAGGCAAAGGGACTGGCACCATTTTCAGGAGCATGGCCTTGAAACTCCAACTCCCTTAGTCGTAACTCATGTTCCCTTTGTAATCTTTTATCTTCTGCTTCCCTTTCTGCAGCTAATCTCTTCTCTTCCCTTTCTGCAGCTAATCTCTTCTCTTCTCTTTCTGCAGCTAATTTCTTCTCTTCTCTTTCTGCAGCCAATCGCTTGTCTTCTTTGTCAGCCTCAATCTGCAACCTCTTAGCCTCAGCCTCAATCTGCAACCTCTTAATTTCTTTTTCAGCCTCTAACCGTCTTTCGGCCTCAAACCTTCTTTCTTTGCGTTCAATAAATTTGTCACATTCAGTAGTGACATAGGTAATCATAACTTGCCCATCTAATCCCAACTCTTTTGCAGTCTGTACAGCCGCAGATCGAAATTTGGCCAGGTCCGCCATTTTATATCAGGTAATTAAATAAAATATCTAACTAAACAATATAATCTGTAATTATATATCCAATAGACAAAACAGGCACCAAGAGCTCAACCTTATTTAATTCCACCCAAGGATACCTTTTAACTTTTTATATTCCCTGAAGTGAATTACCCCCAATATTTATACTAGTAAGAGATTCAAAATCCCGGACCGGACCCCAATATATGTGGTAAAGTGGGATGATATAAATATTTATAGGGACTTAGTGTACTGACTGAGATCAGCTGTGAAGGTATCTGTATCTAATATGTGTAGTGTTTTACATATAACCTTACTTACTGCCACATATTTATATCTCAGTCAGAATTATTCTGGAATATTGTGTTGGCAACGTTATATGTCTAGGGTTATGCAAATGATGAAGTGTAAGTCACCACAACAACAACAGATAAACAATTTAATTATTCCACCACACTTGACAATATTGTGACACTCACAAACAGTCAACACTCTAGAAGACTATCTTAAAAGATTCAATGATAAATTTCAGATATGTACATATGTATTGATTTTCTCTACAATAGTGATCCTGATTCAACTACACAGTGAACCAGGCAATATAATAACATGTAATTTCAAATATTATGTACACAGATATAAATGTGGTCTTTGCATTGACATACCATATTAGTATTCTATGTGTGTGAGTTGTGATGTGGTAATAGGAGGTAATACTGGTTTTGTTCGTCAAGATAGATTCTTATTAGACATCATGACTGCATGTGCTTGTGTATGTTGGAACTAGTATTGGAGATGGTCTCAGTTCCGAACATTAAAACAATTAATTGCCCCTCTTTAATTAAGTTAGTGTCATTTACGAGGGGTACATAGTGTTGAGCTCTTTTGGCCACAGTGGGCTTAACTTTCGTGATGGCGGCAGGCAAGGACTCCTCTGCTCGACTATTCGCTGTTTCTGAAGACACCTCACTGGTTACTATAGGGACCCAAGAGTATGCTGTCAGCCTCTGAATTCAGCAAACGCTCAGACCAGGTGCGGCTTCAATACTAGGACCACAGTCCCTGAAACAAGAAGGATGTACCTCCTACTTCAGAACTAATTTATACTATCTGGCTAGACTGAGCACAATACATCACAAACACAGAGTTCAGAGCTTTATTTTTACTGCTATCTTTTTCTGAAGCAGTTTACTCCAGTATTAACCTCCTTAATGGTTACTTCTTCTTCTTCTTCTTCTTCTTCCTCGTTCGTCCTGAAAAGGACGGTGGTTGCGTTGTGTCTGTTTACGCCTAAGCTGTGATATCTGCACCTTTCGGTCGACACATCCGACTTCTGCACGGCATTTTTTGGGACCGGGTTTGCCTTCCCCCTGCGATCCCTACTCGCTCAGCCAGACTGCAGTGATGCAATCTGCTTCCAGGACCACCACGTGGAGGTGGAGTAGGGTCTTGACCAGCTCTGGTTCGCTGATCCTGATGCAAGCAGTCAAGCTATGGGTCGCTGACTGCATTCTCTATTGCTGCATCTTGGGGTCCCTAATGGTTACTACGCCTCTGCACTTTCAGCTATAAGTCCTTCCATATCATAAGGTAGGTGTCAGTGTACTATCTGGTAATTCCATGTAGTGTTACTTTTCTCCGACACCTTCTGTTCAGGTTGGAGCACTATATATATTATAGGCCTTGCCTCTTGTTCGCTACTGAACTGCACATATATACAGACATAAATTATCAATGTACATTCAATTTTCATTAAAAAGAGATCAAATATTTCAGCCTACCACAATTCATGGAAATAAACACAGATACGTTGACTAGCAATGAATTCTGGCACAAATACTGGCACAAATTCCCATCTGCTTATGTTCCAGGCTTTTATTTAGCAAAAATACGAGCTGGCTTCAACGCACTGTTGCTTTATCAAGCTTATTTGAACTAGTGGTCTCGAACTAACGCTATCAATTAACTATATTAACCGACCTAACCAATCAGGCCATCTCTACCCAATCGTTTGAAAAAAAGTACTCTTACTTCCGTCTCCCTTGACAACAAAAGATAGCATTTATAGTCCGACTAATCGTGTTTAGCCTTACATATCATTCCATCCAATCAATTCAAATGTAACTTGTGGCCTATTTCCGTACAATGGTGGTTTAAAATTCTTTCACTGAGCGATTCTGATGTTTTTGGGGCTGTCTGACACCCTCACTATTTTCTTTTGCCTATAATTTATTAATTCCTGGACTATTTGCGTAACACTTAACATATTCTTTGTTAGCAAGTCTTAAGGAATCCAAATATATAAGTTTAATGGAGCTAAGTGGCTGCGTTCAAAATATGTATTTTCTAGGATAGTCGTGTAGTTGTTTTTTTTTTTTATTTTTTATGTTAGAACCGCCACCTGTCCTGCTGTACTGTCAGACTAATGTCAGGATTTCGGACATAAAACAGTAGAATGTCAGGTTTCCCCAATAAGCGTTTTTCAGGTTTTAAAACCTAACTCTGGGAAGGGTAGTGTTTTTATCACTGTCCGTCTGAAATAAAGTTAGTGCATGTGGCCTTACACGCGTGTTAGGGGTGGCATTAATATAGCGAGACGCGTGTTTAGTGTTGCTTGTGTTGCTGCCTTCAGCCCTCCCTTCTTTCTATCTGAGTCCATCTGTTCGTTCGTTTTGGTAACGTAGTATAATTAATGTTAGGATTAATTTAGGTCATTACGCAGTGTGCCTCTCAATGTTTTTCTTAGAAATGCAATACCCGTTTTAATGTGTTGTGGAAACGCTTGTATTTATGCAGTGGCTTATATTTAACGTGGAAACGTTACAATTTGCAGACGAAGCATAAAACAAAGGGGATTTCGAGTACTGTCATTGTGACAGCACTGTTCTTTACCATTCTTCTTCCTTTTATAGAATTTAAAAAAAAAATTTTTTAGGCTTTACATTTACTTTTAATTTATATATGTGGATTAGAATTTCTCACGACAATAAACAAAAAACTCGACAAAAACTAAAAACAGAATGCTAAAAACGAGTCAACCTTTGAGTTAGTGGTTTCTTATGAAAGATTTACAATGCATGCTTTCTAATAATCGAACTGTGTCACAGAACAAACAAAAAGTCTTGATGATGTTTTGTTTTTTCTTCGCCTTCACCGACGCCCCCTTGCCCATATCACCAAGGGTTGTCGCCCCGTTGGCCCTACCCTAAGTCCGACTCTGACTGTATGTTTCGAAATATTGTCCTCACTTCTTCTGAGTCCACTCTGTTTTTATTTAGTTTGTGTGTGTGTGTATGTATGTGTGTGTTACGGTATCTACTGCTTGATTATCTGCTCCTCACTCCTTTTTTCTCTTTTTGTTTTTGTATCTTTGTATGGCCTTACGTCTAAATTAAGGTGTGTGTTCACATAATAGATAATGCGGCATTGGACTGAAGTGTGAGAAAATCACTGGCGGATCTAGGAATCCAAGGGAGGGGTGATATTTCAGAATGATAAGGCGCTCCACCCCCCCCCCCCTCCCCCGCTCCTTATTTACACATATTTTTAGATAATTAAAAAACAAAATAATAAATATTTGAAAAAAACGTGACAACTTGACAGTTGTGTTATACAGTACCTCAAAACTATTCATTTTTATTTTTTAAAATATAACTATTTATAACATCCAATACCATAATTACCGCCATAAATACTTCGGTCGGTCGGTCTGTCACACTTTGCACACCGTCGTTTGCGCACTTTTTTCTATTTTCGAGAGAGTGCATTAACTTTCAAGCACAGCTAAAGTTGTTGTATTGTTAGACTGTGGTGATTACAGTGATACAGCGATAAAGTCATAAATTATATATATATTAAAGTCAAAATAATAGCAGTAGAAATATAATTAGTAAAGTTGTAACGCGTCTTCTTCCCCGCGCCAGAAAATGCATTTGATTTAAGCAGGACAGAACATAGTGAGAAATCTTATCGCCGCGTTGGTAGTATTAGCCTTTAAAACGCGCCCGCCAAGGGTTAACGATAAAAATTTGAAAATTCTACTAGCGTAGTGGTTCCATGAAAGATAGAAAGAATAAAACACACGAACGCATAAGATTGAGAGAGCGGACACCTGCTGCCGGCTTGTCAAGTGTTAGAGGTTTGAATTAGCTACTCAGGCCAACAGTGCAAGACGATGCCGTTAGCTTGTGTCGAAAACGATGTCGCAAGTTTGAAAATTTAAAAATACCCCGCTAGTCTAATACATTTCTAACCACAGACACTGTGGAAAAATATATATATACACACACGCATAATTACTTCCTATCGGGAAAAAGGAAGATCTGAGGCGATTTTTATAACATTCAAGTAGTTGAAACTTAGAAAAACAACGAACACCAAAATGGAAAATATATTGAATTCTTTATTACTAGGTTTATGATCATAAAAGTTAGCTAGTCTTAGAGCTGGTCTTGTCCTGATGGATAATATGCTTTCGAACAAAAAATCTGACAGATAGAAATAAAGTTATGGACAAAAGACTGTATTTGTTCGTACAGACAGACCAACACATGATCAGTAAATGAAGTAGTCAAAATGCCTCCTTTACCTTTACCTAAATTACTGTGGACATTTTCTTTCAGTATGTAAGTGGATAAATATTAGACAAAATAGTTCTGGGTAAGCCACTCACGTCTGTTGTTTTTCTGTTGTCTAGTTTTCTACCTCTTTATTTCTTACGAGTGCCTGAAAACATACCTTTATGTTTGTCTAATATTTATTTACTGTTTACAGGCCTCGGGTTTCCCTTCCTTATGTGTTATATAGTATGTAAGTGGGCATTATTTTCAACCTAGCAGAAGTTGATAAAACTATGATTAGATTCAACGTTGCCAAGCGAGTCAGGGGACGACTAGGGCTCAAACAGGTTCTACTTGCCGCATGTTATCCAACAATAGTAAGGGAAATTCAGTGAGGGGGGAAAGGTAAGGGCGGGGCACACATTCTTAACCTGGCATTGGACGTAATATGCACAAACATAAGCCCTGATAAGAGCGTTAATAAATAGAAGAACAATGTAGCGGGCGTTCAAGCTGTGTTCATCCTACACAATAAACAAATTCCGTATGATAAGAGGGAGCCAAAATACGCCACTCCGCCATCCTAAGGCCAAGAAGCTAAACTGTTGAAATACTTGAGTAACTGGGGGATTATTTTCGATTATACGATTATTTAATCATGTGTCTTCTGTGTGTGATGAGACATCTGTGCTTTTCTTGTGTGAAATGTTTGTTTTAAAACTTCACTACCTTTTTTTTCGGCTTATCCAAAATAAGTTAACATGTTGTGGGTTAGGTGCAGTGGAACAGAAATAAATAAAGTAAAAAGAAAAAAAACACAACCGATCCAGGTACGATCTCTTTCTCTCACTGAATAAATGATATGTCATGTACCTACTGACAACCGGAAATTCTCAGGAGTCAAGGACATTTGGTGAGTGAGTAGACACTGCTAAAGTGAGTCTTCTCTTGCTCACGCTGACATAATTACGGTTATTAGCATATATTCCACATATTCCCTGCAGCAACCTTTTCAGATGTATCGCTTGGCTAGCGTCACACATGTTATTTTTCTTCGGGATTTAATTCACGTTGTACAGGCATACCTCGCCAATACGGCGGGTTAGTTCCAGACCTAAAACGAATATCGCCTTAAAGTGAAGCACGGCCCCTTTTTTTTTTTAAATTTCACTTGCCAGTGCATATAAAATCCTAAAAACATGTTTACGCTATCATTTATCAAGTGCGCAATAACGCTAGGCCTAAAAAAAAAAAAAAGATGCAAAAGTAAAAATAATAAATACCAAAAAAAAAAATGCTACAGTACCTTCAAATACTTTCGTCCTTTGCTTACGGTGACTTACGAATAAACAATTTAGGAGAAGTAATTATTGAAGGAAGGCTGAAGGAGATAGTGGGCACCGTATTAGCGAAGCGCTCTAAAGCGAAGCACCTTAAAGCGAGGCACGCCGGTATAATTCATAATGCCCCGTTTCTGTAAAGAGAGAAAGAAAGAATAGTCCTACTGCGCCCTCAGGCATGTCGTACAAGGCTACTAGATTGAGGTTTGTGCATGGAGCTGGCAAAACCCTCATCAAACAAATTGCCACAGATACCACCACTGCAAGAGCGTATGACTGTTTAGTGCAGGTTTCATACAAGGGGATTAACTTCAGTGGTTGTGTCATACTCTGTAAGGGATGCAATAAAAACACAATGATAATGAAGATGAAATATTTAATGAAAGTAGCATCCCATTTAGATGGACGAATGCACCCGGCGTGTATATACAACCAATGCGCAACAGGAACAATTAGCGTTCATACCCTTCGACATTTGCTGAAGGAGATTGAGCACCTATGGATTTGCCCGGAGTGCAGTGACGTCGATTCTGATTAACAATCAACAATCACCATCACACAAGGGGAAACATCCCTACAAGATGTAGGTAAAAAAAAAAGGTAAAGGATCCCGTTACATGCACATTGAGGCATATTGGGAATATTGTGTTAGGCCCATATTTTCTTGACCATCGGTACACTAGAGGTGATGTGGTCAGCATCACACCGGCCGCCTTAACCTTCCCAGAGTTGCTCTGGTACATAATTCATAAAGCCTACAAGATGTAGAAATTTATATATACTGAAGCTCATTAAAAACGCACCACCTGTATAATCCAGGAACAGAGTATGAAATGTAAATATAAGTGTTTACAAGTTTACATATTTGGAATCTTTATTCATTTTCCTATGAATCCATGCTGGTCATTAATTTGTACATTTGATTGTTATGAAATTCATTGCATTCTGTGCAGGCAAGGGAGAAAACCAAAAATGCAACCAATAAAAAAATTCATTCACACTATCCTCAGTATCTAGTATGTCCACCGTGTGTTTGCAAACAAGCTTAGCAGCGGCTCCGCATGGAACGCACAAGTCTCTGAAGGAAATTCCGGGGAATCATGTCCCATTCACGTGTAAGAGCAGCTTCGAGCTGTTGCAGATTAGCTGGAGAACCTTGCCTGTAGACTCTGCGTCCAAGCCACAGATGTTCTATAGGGGACATGTCTGGTGATAGGGCAGGCCAATCAATCGTCACAATGTTCTGCTGCTGTAGATATTGCTGCGTAATGCATGCGGTGTGCGCACGTGCGTTATCCTGCTGGAGAAGCTGCAAGTCTGGATAATTTGTGAACGCAGGAGCAACCAATGCATCCAGAACCTCATCTCGATATGTCACAGCATTAACATTTCCACGGAAGACGTGAAGAGGCAAGCGATGGTGAAAACTGAATCCTCCCCAAATGTGAATACTGCCACCTCCAAATCGGTTGTGCTGACGAACGCAGCAATCTGCAAAGCGCTCTCCACACCGTTTCCAAATCCGCATACGTCCATCAGCAAAGGATATGTTGAATCTGCTCTCGTCTGTGAATAGGACAGCATTCCACTGCAGTCTAGTCCATCTGACATGTTGCTCTGCCCATTGCAGGCGCTGCTAACGATGTCTGTGAGTCAAGTTTGGCCCAACAAAAGGTCGTCTTGCAGTAAGGCCTGTATCTCTGAGTCGTCGTATGACTGTCATTCGAGAGACTTGCCCACGTCTACCACTATCGCTCTTGCTGTTTGACTTGCCGGGAGAGAACGATTCCTTTGGTGACTCAGCACAATATGACGATCTTGCGCAGGGGTAGTAACTCGTGGTTGGCCACTTTGAAGTCTATCCCGGGCACTGCCAGTGGTTCCGTAACGTTCATTGAGACGTACAATAGTGCTGTGGTGGCAATTCATCCTTCTGGCAATGGCCCGCTAGCTCATTCCGGTCTCCAACATACCAATGGCTCGTTGGCGGTCGTTTTCAGATAGTCGTGGCATTTCAAGCACATGTACTGGGTGTTTTGTCTCAACGGCCTTTTTATACCGAGTATACTGCGACAACGCGTACACATTTTCAGGGTCATAGCTGTTGGGAATCGTGTTGCACGTGTAACCTTCATTGTTTTCATGTAGTCTGTACACAAACCCGTGGGTTGAATCATGCACTTTCCATTCCAGCAGCCATTCGCTCTCTACCTCATGACAAACACGGGGAAAATCCATTACCACACTTTTTTCCAGCTTCTCGGCATCAGTATATATAATAGTGGTGCGTTTTTAATGTGCTTCAGTATATATACTAGCCGACAACATTGACAGGTTATTAATTATAGTGTCTTGTTTCTGTTACATGTATTTCTGACGGTACTTTCACTACTGTGGTCATTTCATTGCAGGCGACCGTCATTAGATATTTGTAGTGAAAATTATATGGATGTATTAAATATGAAAACATGGAGTAACCTTATCTAAATGACATGTGGAGCAGTCATAATGATCTAAATAACTAACATTTCTTTTATGACAACATATCTCGTAATATTTAGCGCATCTTTTAAAATCTTGCCCTGGTTGACTTACTGCTTCTGAGAAGCCATGTCGACTTACTGCCTCTGAGAACAACGTTTGAAGTTTGACGAAACTCCAGTTTATGTACAGTTTATCAATCGTGTAGCTGGCTTCTTTCCATAATCAAACTGTTCATGCACACCTTCATTTGCGCACTTTTTCTATTTTCGGGAGAGTACATATAAGGGAAAACAATACAATTATTGTCTAACTTTAAACTACAGTTGCAACCCCTTAGCTGCGTTGAAAGTTAATGTACTCTCTCGAAAATAGAAAAAAGTGCGCAAATGACGGTGTGCAAAATGTGACTGACCGACCGACCGAAGTACTTACGGCGGGAATTATGGTATTGAAAATCTTGGCAGCGTTATAGTCAAAGTTGAAGAAACAGACAATTATATCAGAATAAGAATAACAAGGCTAGAGTAGTGTTCGTTGCGCTGGGAAATGTAGAGAAACGAAAAGAAATCAATCCCCACACAAACATCTGAATCTTCAGCCCAAATGCCAAGGTAGTCTTATTGTATGGCTCTGAAATATAGAGAACAACAAAGACTGCAGCCAAGAAGTGTAAATGGGTCTTGCATAGAACATAAAGGATTGAAATGGTATCGGGACCCAAAGATGCAGCAATAGAGAATGCAGTCAGCGACCCATAGCTTGATTGCTTGCGTCAGGGTCAGCGAACCAGAGCTGCCCAAGACCCTACTCCACCTCCACGTGGTGGTCCTGGAAACAGGCTGCATCGCTGCAGTCTGGCTGAGAGAGTAGGGATCGAAGAGGGAAGGCAAACCCGGTCCCCAAAAATGCCGTGCTGGAGTCGGATGTGTCGGCCGAAAGGCGCAGATATCGCAGCTCCGGTGTAAACAGACACAACGAAACCAACTTCCTTTTCAGGACGAACGAGGAAGAAATAGAAGAAGAAATGGTATCGCAAGATCACCAATGTGGAACTGATAAACAAGAACCAGGCAGGTGCCAGCCTAACAAGGGATGAGAGTTGCACGCAGGTGTTGAACAAAATAGAGGGAGAAGTAATTATTAAAGGAAGGCTGAAGGAGATAGTGGGCGCCGTATTAGCGAAGCGCTCTAAAACGAAGCGCCTTAAAGCGAGGTACGCCTGTCTATTTCATAATACATATTTCATCTCAACACATTGAGAAGAAATTGGAAATACAGGGTGTTTCAAAATTATGTATATACACTTTGAATGCTGATAACTTAATAAGTATTTGAGAGAGGCTTTTGGCATTTTCACATTTAAAGTCACAAATATTTAAAGTGTAGACGACTTGCAAAAATGCATTGTTCACAGCGATGGCGATGAACAACTGACTGCCATTCTGTATTGTTACTAAATTAATGGTGAAACATGTAGTTTTCATTTGATGTCTCAGGTCCCTCATGTTCGCATTTTTAACACTCTACATTTAACAAAAAATTTTAACTAAAATTCTCGAGTAGTAATCTACTGGCATTATTCCTTTGTATCTATTCTAGCATTTGTCCGCTCTATTCTTGCAAAATAGTAAAATTCTATGTTAAGTTATGTGTGAGTTATATGCATTCGAAGCGTGTATGCTTAATTTTGAAACACCCTGGCATATAGGAAAGAGAGAGGAAAAAGACAAGATATATATATATATATATATATATATATATATATATATATATATATATATATATATATATATATATATATATATATATATATATATATATATATATATATATATATATATATATATATAATGATAAAGTAGTCCTTGTTCTGGAATTTCCAAGGTAAAAGAGGTAGCGGAGGACAAAAAACACACGGAGAAGAGAACTGGACGCAAAATTGTAAGTGGCAAAGAGGGCATATAAAGATCTTGATTTGATGGCAGAGGAAAAGAAGGCATGGCATGAATTTCATGAATATTTAACAGGCCTATCCTCTGGGGTCGACCCAACCCCAACTGGGTACCAGAGCAACTTTGGGAAGGTTAAAGCGGCCGGCGTGATGTTGACCACGTCACCCCTAGTTTGCCGATAGTCAAGAAAATATGGGCCTAACACCATATTCCCAATATGCCTCAATGGGCGTGTAACGGGATCCTTTACCTTTTTTTTAACCTATCCTCTTTGAGGAACTTAAGAGCGATGATGATGATTATTTTAAAGGATTAATAAAGATAAATCAAGACATCAGCGCTAATAAGATAAATTTTCATGTTATTTATCGATGATTATTACTTTTTTTATCTTTCAGACATCAACAAATCATACGACCATCTTTGTCCTTTGAACTCTGAGGCCATCCACCTATGAGCATCAGCGGACATCTTGTTCGGCATAGATCACCTCACGGTACCTATAAGCAGCATGTCCTGTCTGTCAGCAGTTCGCATAAAATTCATGAACAAGAAAATACAAACAAACACGGCAGCAAAGTTTGGGATGTTGACAAATATTTTGCCAGCGAAAAAGGTTTTGTTTAACTTTGTAGAGCATTGCCATGCGTCAATAAACTCTGACCAACTATGAGACTAGTATTTCAGATTTGCTACTGAGTCTACATAAAGCATCCACCAAGCATGAAGCATTTAGTTTACTTGTTACCGCGTATACAGATGTTTGTCCGTTCAGCTGTTAAATCAGTCTGGTGAACATTTAACCTACATCTGTGATCACATATACTATCACGATTCCATTTCTGACCCTGTCGCCAGGTGAGTGTCCATACGAACGTCAGCAGTGCAGCTTCTATGATGTCCTCAACTGTCCCCAGGTCTCTCGACCTGGGAGATATACCAAGACCGAAAACTCCGATTGATCCAAGCACAGATTTCTCATCTCTCAACATTGCTTCGTCCGATGAAACTTCATTGGTGTCCACAGACGCTGATCGAAGTATTAATATATCACATTCATTTGCTAGTTTCACTTCAGATAATGTCGTTTCTATGAAGCCTACAGACGATGAGTTTCATACCGAACACAACTTGGCGCAGACGCTGAATTCGCTACTTCAGAACCTTTCCTCATCTTTTCAGGAGTTTCAGTCATCTCTTAACGTTAACTCTTCCGTCTCATTCAGCGACTTCTTTCATGCAACCTTTCCTGTCTCAAATTCAACGCTTGCTGCATTTCAAGATTTTAACCTTACTTCACCAGTTCCTATTCCATATGTACAGGATTTCTCAGACACAACTCTGTCCGAAGTTGATAGCATTATTGCAAGTACAGTTTTGGATAGCTTCAGTAACAGCACAACGATAAATTCTACGGAACAAACACTCGGCCTTAATAAAACAACTGCAGAAATTGTAATAATAGCTATAGTGGTTAGTTTGTTATCAGTATTAACCGCTGGTGGAAATCTATTGGTGATAGTTGCATTCAAGCTAGACAAAAACCTTCAGACAGTTAGTAACTACTTTCTATTAAGTCTAGCGGTTGCTGATCTGACTATAGGTATCGTATCTATGCCATTGTATACTGTGTATTTACTCATGGGTTACTGGCCACTCAAAGCTCTCATGTGTGATATCTGGTTGTCTTTGGATTATACGATGAGCAATGCATCAGTGGCTAACCTGATCATCATCAGCTTCGATAGATATCTGAGCGTGACCAGGCCGTTAACTTACAGAGCAAAGAGAACTCCAAGAAGAGCGGGTACAATGATTGGATGTGCCTGGGTTATCTCTTCCGTCATATGGACACCTTGGATTTTCGCGTGGCCCCATATAGAGGGGCAGAGAAATGTTCCAGAAACAGACTGCTACATTCAGTTTCTGAAAACCAACCAGTATATTACTATAATAACGGCCATGTTCGCTTTTTTCATCCCAGTTATCATAATGTCTGTGTTATATTTCCGAATTTACATGGAGACACAAAAACGCCAGAAAGACTTGCCAAAGCTGCAGGGTATGCACAAATCCAAGAAGATCAAAAATCCACAATTGCGTCATCACTACAACAAAAAGTATATAGCTTCCAGTGACGAGGAAGTGAATTCAAGTTTAAGCGAGAAAGGTAACAACATAATCTTAGACAACAATGGATTTGACACGACAGAACCAACATCTGTTAAAAGTAAGTTACTGGGTTGTTTAAAAATAGATAGAGATTCAGACTATATGGAAGACTCAAGCACAAGTGATCCTCCAGGTTCGCCAACAACATCAAATTTTCATTCCACCAGCGCTCTTCCCATTTTGTGCACGTCAGAAGCAAATGGTGAAAAAAGTCTGCCTCGGCAAGATTCGGACAATTCTACTGCAAGCTTCCATGTTCCCTCACCCAACACTCGCTCTGTGCGCATGAACTTCAGCACATCTTTAATACCACTTCTACCTATTGACTCTCCCGTGTCTCCTTGTTTAGTGTACCGTGACCTAGGTAGTGGCGCATCTTCTGCGCCAGAACATCAAGCATCGTTTCTGGCCGACAGTTCCTCCTTTAGACACTCAGGCATTTTGACTACTTCATTTACTGATCCTGTAGCAGAAACAATCCAGGAGGACCCACTGTCAGCTGACTCTGACCCATCTTTAGATGTGATAAAATATAAAAATCAGAATGATAGCGAAGACGAGGATGATGAAGACGATGAAGCAGCCATGTATAGAATTTTGATTCTTCTTCCTAAAGACTCCCAAGATTCGAACCATAAACCCACTATCAGGATAGAGCCGGAGGATATGGATAGATTTAGTGAGCTAAACCCTGGTCTTGTTCAAAGAAACGAGAGTGACACTGACGAAGATGACGTTGCTTCTCGGTGTCTTCCTGAAAGACCTTCGCTACCTCCACCTGTCCGTCCTCCAACAGGAACTCCGGCACTTGCCCGACGCGCTCACAGTAGCGACTCCAACAAAGTGGCTATGCAAGCTAAAATTGCTGCTAAGGCAGCTATTCGAGTTCGCAAGGCCAAACAGCAGCAGACTCGGGCTAAGATTCAGTCTAGACGACAAGAGCGGAGACAGGATCAGAAGGCGGCAAAGACACTCACTGCAATTTTACTGGCGTTCATTGTAACTTGGACACCGTATAATATTTTTACGGTAGCTGAAGTCTTTTGTGAAGGATGTGTTGATAAGACACTGTACGCTATAGGTAAGTTTATCAAACTGTCATCAGTCTTTGGTTTAAAGAAAATGTAGTCCATGTGTATTCGAATTACTCTAAATATTTAAATATCTGTTATGAAACATTTGTTTTCTATAAGTTAGTTCAGGGGTCGGCAAACTACGGCACGCGTGCCAAGCGTGGCACGTGGAACGATTTTCAATGGCACGCTGAGTGAATTAAAATACTGTACAGTAGATGATCTCATTTTTAAAAAAATTGAATTTTTAATTAAATAGAAGCATATAATTCTTTTAAAGCTTTTACCTGTTTTTACAACCCTTCAAAACGAAAGTTTTTAGACATCGGAGGTAAGAATGTGCGATCTGATGCAAACTAAAGGCCCGATCATACTATACTGCACGTAAGTCTTCGTTTTTACGGACCGCTTCCGAGAACAAACATTCTTCAACGAATTTCAAGGGGAGTGGTTATACTTTGTGGCGCCCGCTAGTCTGGCGTCTACCTGCTACCGTAGTTTGCAGGATGAGTTTCTTGAAAAGAATACTGTAGTGGATTTTGATGGTATTGTATGGTGGTGTTATCACCTAGTGTGATGCGTGAGGTCAGCTGTGAAGGCTCCTGAGATAATTGTAACTGTGAATATACAGAAGGCCCTTTCGTGCTACCACTTTATGACCTCACACATATCTTTTTTTTCTAATGAATGTGGCTACGTTAAAATCTAGGGTACTGAATGCAATGTGTTGTATGGACATATACACACACCCACAGATATTAATTAAGTCTAATACTATCAATAAAATTTATAACACAATGAACTAAATTCAGCTGGTTAAATTTAGAATAGAAAATCTTTTTTTTAAATTTATTTGTTCTGAACCAAGGTTTTATTTTGGCCAGAACTTATGCAAAGATTTTGAAATTTATGAATGAATGGCATGAATAAATGGCATGTTAAATGAAAGATGTTTACATATGCAATCTTCAAGATTAATTATAGTATTACTGTTCGTAATGTTAATTTTCCTGGGAAAACTATGAATGGATGTGCTGTTGGGGTGGCTTCATCCCTCCCTGTTTATGCCTACACAGCATTGTCCATTAATGATGGAAGGAAATGGGATGCTTCAGTAGTAAATTCTCTTGGGTGCTAGTTTTATGAAGTTGGTGTAAGTTCAGCAGGCCAGCTAGCCTACTTAACTTTGCCAGATTTGTTCTGGTGCTGGAATATGATGGCCCCACCTCTCCGTGCTTGAGCAATACACAGATGTTCTGTCGAAATGTACCCTGCACGGGTCCTCACTTCAATTATTAATCAGCATTTGACACCACCTTAGTGTCAAGATCGAACTCACAGCTCTGAAATAAAGTATTGGTTTTTGCTCAGAACCTTACCTAATAAGCCACTTCTACACATAACAAATTACAATAACACCACATAAACAGGGTCAGTTCTCTCTGACCAGACAGCACATCTTACCTAGTTGGTTTCGCATAGGGTAAGTTTCCCCAGTCTACAGATTCTGAAATAGGTGCATTATCTCACTGCCATAGAATAGGATAGGTGATATGATTCACTGTTCTCAACACTTGATCACCCCTTCCTAAACCTTGCTGTAGTTTATATATTGTTTGTCCCTAGACCCTGAACTAGGGCGGGGGGTCCAGAGCGAATCCTTACTTGTTTGTAAGGCTAGATTTCGATATGGCAGTATCAAATCACTCGGACATTAAACAATATTCAAAATATACAAAGAAATAATTTCAATCTTACCAGATTATGAATAAAGAACACAGAAATGCTAGCAAAACTCAGCTGAGCTGCTGGCTATAGTATGGCGTCCCTGAACTTATTTCAATTTATTTCATTTGGAAATCACCACACTTGAAATTTACTGTGTCTATCACTGGACAACTATTGAGGAATGGCAAAAAAGCTCGTCTGAGCGCGGATAATATGATTGTCTGTGGCCAATCAATGCCTTGGTTTTTTTTAAATTCAAATTTCCTACACTAAAGTCATTTCAGTCATGCTTCAGTCAAGTATGGATTTTTATCTGTTAGTCTGTCCGTCTCTACTTGCGTTTTTACAAAAACGTACTTGATTTTTGAACCAACCTTTCTCTCCCCTCCAAAATTTTGTCGTTAAAAGTTATTTTTAGACACAGCTCCCACCAATATCCCTTCTCTTCCATGCTAAGTAGATTTGAACACCTGCGTCTCAAGGTCGCGATTTTTTTGTGCAAATAGCGACACTTTTGATTCAATGCAGTCTTTCGCTGTTGTGAACAACACTGTCTTTTGTCATTATTTTCATTATTATCTATCCGTCTGTAAAATTAAAAACATATTATTTCACTGCTCAGAATGGGCCATCCGGCCAGCTAATTTTTATATTCCTAACATTAATATTAAGAAAAAGTTACTTTTTAAATTTTGTAATATTTCAAGCATCTGCGTTTAGCCGCTGAATTCAAATCAAAGGCTTGATATCGCAAAAGCGTCCAATAAAAGACTGTGGCGTATCATATCCAAGGTCCCTTCTGTCGAATTCCTTACTTTATGTCAACTTGGGGGGGGGGGGGGGGGGGAACGTGACTTTTCCTCCTTGCCCCACCAATTTGCGTCCATTAACCTCGCTAGTTCAAGTACGCGTTCAGTCAGATTTTTGTCTTTTGATCCTCGTTCCGTTTTGCCTTAAAGTCTAACACCTGATGACCCGCGGCGCGGGCGATCATGTATTCCAGCAGCTTACGCATTGGTTTTTATCCTTACATTTTATCCTTTGGAGATATTTTTACGTTGTATCACTTGTTAATTTTATGACACATCTCCCCACTTGAAAACATGCCTATGGCAAGTTCCAAAACCAGCGATACACATAGGTAAAATTACTCCTCACGTCTGCCACTACTCTAATTTTGATCACAGGGGTGCCGACTGAGGAGATCTGCACCGACATTCAATTTGCCTGGGATATATTGGATACTAAACTGATAAGGTTGAAGTAATAAAGACCACCTCAGCAATCTTGCGTTTTCATGCTTAGCCTGAGATAAGAATACGAGAGGCTGATGATCCGTCTCCACCACAAAAGTCCTACCATACAGATAGATTTGAAACTTCTTTATTGCCCAGATTAACGCTAAACATTCTTTTTCGCTTGTGGAGTATCCTTGTTCCGCCTTATTCAATTTGCGGCTTGCATAAGCGACTGGTTTCAGTTCCCCATCAGGTGAAGATGATCTTTGCAACAAAGCCCCTCCGAGTCCTACATTACTTGCATCGGTTCTTAAGACAAAGTCCTGTGTCAAATCAGGCAGTTTGAGAATAGGCCTGCTAGTGAGTTTTTCCTTTAACTCTTGGAACGCTAGTTCACATTGTGCAGTCCAAATAATTTTATCTGGAAGTCCCTTGCGAGTCAGATCAGTCAGAGGAGCACAAATAGCGTTAAAATTTTTGATGTATTTCTGATAAAATCCGCATAACGACACGAATGATCGCACGTCCTTTTTTGTTTGTGGTCTAGGTGCTCTCTGCAGTTTTTCCAAGTTCTTGGGGTCAGGGGTCATGTTACCCTGATATACAGTGTGTCCCAAGAATTCCAACTCTTTGCATCCAATACAACATTTTGTTGGCCTAGCAGTTAAGTTCGCCTCCTGAAGTCTATTAAATAACATTTCTAGAGCTTCAATGTGTTCTTCAAATGTCTCTGTGGCGACGAGAATATCATCCATGAAATTCGTGATACATGGGTTATTCAGGGGATCCAACAATTTGCGCATCATCCTTGAAAATACACTCGGAGCATTTTTCAGTCCGAATGGTAGCATATTGAATTCATAATGTCCATCCGAAGTGCTAAAAGCCAAATAAGGTCTCACTTCAGGCTTCACTGGGATCTGGTAATAGCCTTTACTAAGATCCACCTTTGAAAAGTATTTTGCCTTGTTCAGTCTGGCAAATAACTGTTTTGTGTCTGGTAATGGATCCACTTGTCCTTCTGTGACAGCATTCAGTTTCCTGTAATCTATGCACAGTCTGTGTTCCCCAGACGGTTTTCTCAACAAAACGACACTAGAACTAAAAGATGATTCACTGTGCGAAATAATCCCCTCCTTCAGCAAATAATCTATTTCTTCCTTCAATGCCTTCTCCTTCGCGAACGGAATAGAATAGGCTCTCATACAGATTGGGTTTGAGTCTACCAGTTTCATGTCATACTGTAGCAAATTTGTATGGCCTGGTTTATCTGTTAATACATCTGTATGTTCCTCCAGAACCTGTTGAACTCTCTCCCTCTGGTTTTTAGTCAGGTGCTTACTGACTTTTACCTGTGCTGCTGTTTCACAAGGATGTAATGGGTATTCATGTGAGGTGAGTGGTTCTTTTGCATCTGGGTTGCAATAGCCAAGGTCAATAAGGGGGTGCTTTCCTGGAGTGGTCTGTCCAGATACTTCTTTAATAAGTTTACATGATAAACTTTCTCCTTCCCCTTTTTGTCAATTTTATAGTTTGTTCTAGACACCTTCTCTAGAACCGTATATGGACCTTGCCAACCAATTTGTAATTTATTCTGGCTACCGGGTAGTAGAAGAAGCACCTTCTCTCTCCCACAGCTAGTTCTCGGTCCTTTGCCTTCCTATTAAAATATGCTGCATGTTTCTTCCTGGCTTGTTTCAAATTATCATTTGCCAGTTTCCATCCAGCTTTCAAACGAGTGGTCAGTTCGTTCACATATTGATAAGATGAGGTAACAGGTTCTTCCGCCTTCTCATCCGTCCAGGTCCTTAATAAAGCTTCTAAAGGACCTTTTATTGGCCTCCCAAATAGCAGAGTTGCGGGAGCCATCCCGGTTGAACTATGTGGTACCTCCCGATACGCAAACAATGCGGCGGGCAGGAATTGATCCCACAGATCCGGTTTTTCGTGTGCCAGCTTTCTCAGGATAGAAATGAGAGTCCCGTTGAACCTCTCTACCTGGCCGTTCCCTTGTGGATGGTACGGACTACAATGAAAGTGTCTGGCTTGAAATAGTTTAAAAACTTCTTCCGTTAGTTTCCCCTTGAACTGAGATCCATTATCCGTCAAGATTTGATGCGGGAATCCTAATCGGGTGAATATTGTAAGTAGTGCCTCTGCTACATGTTTTGAATCAATTGATGGCAGGGCTACCGCCTCTCCCCACATAGAACAAGTGTCCACCAGAGTAAGGATGTAACTGTTCCTCCTCTTGGTCCGAGTGAGAGGTCCCACAATATCCACTGCAACCCTCTCAAAAGGTGTTCCCACTATGGGCATTTCCCCTAGAGTTGCAGGAGCAGTCCAGTGCTTTGGAGCTACCCTTTGACATTCAGGGCAGGATTTGACATATCTTTTTATATCCTCCGTTATCCCTGGCCAGAAGTAATGACAAGCTATACGCTGTCCTGTGGCGCTGATCCCCATGTGACCACTGAAGGGAATCGCATGCCCGAGTTCCATCACTTTATCTCTATATGAGGTGGGAAGAACCAGCTGGTTGTGACCATTTATTCCAGTTCCGGCCTTCCTGTATAATAGTTTGTTCTTCATGAAATATTCCCCTTGCTCGGAGGTGTGTGGCATTTGGGCAATTTTTTAAAACATGGCTTGAGTGTCCTATCCTCAGCCTGCGCCTTTCTCATCTCCTCTGGATGAGCATTTATAGGTTCACCTTCTTCCTCCTTCTTCTGTGACCTGGTCTGCACTGTCGCCATGATCACAGGTTTCTCGGGATTCCCCAAGAAGACGTATCTACACCCCAATATCAGAGGGTAGATTGGTTCATCTATCACTGCTGCTCTGATTTCTCCTTCCACATAGCGAGTTTTCACCGTTATCCTTGCGATGGGAAGTGTCATGAGTGGTATGTCCTTGGTCGCCCCTTGTATTTCCACTGTTTCTGTGGTATACTGACTTGGGTCCACTAGGCTAGACTTCAAAACTGAATCATAATCCAAACCTGTATCATAAAGGCACCTTATGGTGGCCCCATTACAAATAACATCCTCACAAACTGGGGGGTGATAAGGTTCCTGTTGTCCATTAGGATTAACCTTTAATCTTTGCGTCCCCGACTTCATTGCAGCAATGTTTGAAGGTTTCCTTCTACAAAATTCGGTGTTATGGTTATCCTTCTTGCACCATTTACACCATCTTTTTCCTTGGTTCAACGGTTTTCTTTCATTGAACTTTTGGTCATTGAACTGTGAGTTTCTGTCGCGATAGTCATTTCTTGGCCGCTCAAAGTTTGTCCTACTTTTATTTCCCTGCTCTCTATTATCAAATTTATTAAATTGCTGTGGAGCTTTAAAATTATCTATGTGCTTCTTTTTAGCACCACTTACCTCTGCCTGGGCTGCCTGATACCTCTCAGCGACATTTAAAACCTCTCCCAACTTCTCTGCACCTTGTTCCATGAGAAATTTTCTCATGTCTGGAGCCATGGACTCCCTCAATTGCTCAATCGTGATCATTTCTTTAAGATCTTGGGTCTTCCCCAGAGCAGTCCATTTCTCCAAATAGGTTTCCAGTCTAGCAGAGAATTGGTGGTATGTCTCCCCAGACAACAGTTTGGCATTTCTAAATTTCTTACGATAAAATTCACCATTCTTCTCGTACCTTAATAACAAAGCCTGCTTTAACATGTCATAATTGTCTTGGTCTTCCCTGTTCATTTTAGCAAAGACTTCATAAGAAGTACCTCTCAGTCCCTGTGATAGCTTTAAACTCCACCTCTCTCTCTCTAACCCATATGTAGTAGCTAATAACTCAAAACGTCCTAGGTACCCCTCTATGTCATCGTCTTTTTCAACAAAATGGTCTAAATGAAACCCCATAGCTGAGTTTGAGGCTCCCAGACTGGGCGTAGCATCTGAGGCAAAAGGGCTGGCACCATTTTCAGGAGCCTGGCCTTGTAATTCCAGCTCCCTTAGTCGTAATTCGTGCTCCCTTTGCAACCTTCTATCTTCTGCCTCCCTTTCGGCAGTCAATCTTTTTTCTTCTGCCTCCCTTTCGGCCTTTTTATCTTCTGCCTCCCTTTGCTGTCGTTTGTCTTCTGCCTCAATCTGCAGCCTCTTAATTTCTCTATCCGCCTCAATTTGTAACCTCTTCTCTTCAGCTACCTTTCTATCTTCCCTTTCAATATATTTATCACATTCAGCCGTTACGTATTGAATTAAAATCTGACCATCCATTCCCATCTCCTTTGCGGTCAGCACAGCAGCTGATCGGAATTTTGCTAGCTCCGCCATACTTTTTAGACAATATAATAATATACAAGATAAATCTCTAACCAGTAAATACACTAAGTACTTCTTATGACTATAGTCTAACTAATTCTAACTAACCAGTTAACTACTTAATTATTACTGGCTGTGAAGATTCACCAACTTCTAATTGCCCTTTTAATTTAAAGGGACACTTTTAATTTTAAGGGAATTTTACAATTTTGTTCCCCTAATTTTATTTCTCCCACCAGGAGATCCTTATATTACTGTTTATGCTAATTATCCCGGACGAGCCCCCAATATATGTAGTGGATTTTGATGGTATTGTATGGTGGTGTTATCACCTAGTGTGATGCGTGAGGTCAGCTGTGAAGGCTCCTGAGATAATTGTAACTGTGAATATACAGAAGGCCCTTTCGTGCTACCACTTTATGACCTCACACATATCTTTTTTTTCTAATGAATGTGGCTACGTTAAAATCTAGGGTACTGAATGCAATGTGTTGTATGGACATATACACACACCCACAGATATTAATTAAGTCTAATACTATCAATAAAATTTATAACACAACGAACTAAATTCAGCTGGTTAAATTTAGAATAGAAAATCTTTTTTTAAATTTATTTGTTCTGAACCAAGGTTTTATTTTGGCCAGAACTTATGCAAAGATTTTGAAATTTATGAATGAATGGCATGAATAAATGGCATGTTAAATGAAAGATGTTTAAATATGCAATCTTCAAGATTAATTATAGTATTACTGTTCGTAATGTTAATTTTCCTGGAAAACTATGAATGGATGTGCTGTTGGGGTGGCTTCATCCCTCCCTGTTTATGCCTACACAGCACTGTCCATTAATGATGGAAGGAAATGGGATGCTTCAGTAGTAAATTCTCTTGGGTGCTAGTTTTATGAAGTTGGTGTAAGTTCAGCAGGCCAGTGTTACGGTATATGATATTAACGCCGTCTGCTAAAGGTTATCAGACGTGCAATTGTAAAAGGTTAAGGCATTTAATATATTGCGATAGATGTTTCAATTACTGAACGCTCCATACACGATCGATCATGACGTGTATAGCGTTGTTTAGGACACAGTCGGTAACTAAGAAACGCTACCCTTTGTTACTTGACCGCCAAGCTGAATAGCTGCGTTTTTCTAACCTTCCAATTCAATGGCATGATATAGCCATTTTATGTGCATTTTTGATGGATCAGGGTCAGTCCTAGAACTCTATATGAGAGGGAATTTTATGGAGGTTAGTATTTAACTAGAATTCTCAGAAGGAGAAGAATAATCGTCAAATTCGTATGAATATCTTCAGACTCGCAGTCTCACTGTCGGCAGGTAGCCATGTCTAGCTGCGCGTGCATATAGCTGTGATGTTCTGACGAAAATACTGCATTGTATCCTTAAACGGACATTGACACATAAACCAGCAGTCTACGTTATTGATTAATTTATGCATGACTTATATGGACTTATGCTCTACTACTATTGAAATGATCATCTTGTATGTACAACTGTGAATTAAATGTACGGACTCAATGAAATGACTTATCAAATCAATCGTATTCCAAGGTTCAATTATTGTTCGGAATCTTCCACCCCCGCATTCGCTTAATCTTCCATCGAAGGCACGATGCACTATCTCTGAATGAAAAAAAACTAACACATCAATGAAAAAACAATGGCCAGAAATTTATAATTGTTTATTCATATCACATGGAACATTGTTCAGAGCAAACCAACACCCCTTGTAACAGTGGTGTCCGGTGTATGGGGACGAAAAACAACCAAAAACCAAAAAATTTTTCATGACTTTCGAACGAAATATTTACGATCAAGTTTCGATCACATGACCATTACGAAGCTGACGTGACGCACGTGATCTTGAATAGCAACATGACGTCACTGTTGCATTGTCGCAATGAAGAAGACATATTTTCAACGCCTCTCTAGTTTGTTTCAAATTGATCAAGATGCACAAGATGGACTACCGTTGCCTGCCCATCAGGAGCAGACAGTCAAAGGCACAGGCCTAGCTGTTGACGACCTCTAGCACTGATCTAAGCAACGGAAAAGATAAGTCTAGGTGTTTAACTGTTGTTATTGCAAACAGTGCTACTGAGTCCATGCCTTTTGCCTGCATAGGCATGTCTGTTCTGAATGTGTTTCATGTAAATTTTGGTTGTCTTAATGTGTTGTTAATTCGTGGGCCGGTTGGAGGGAACTGAAATCTCTGGGGAATGTCGCGAACAGCTGACCACCTAGATTTCAGTCGTTCTTAGGGAACTTAAACGATTGCATTTTTGGAAGCCCCATTGAGGTTTGCCATTGGACGACCTGTCCAAATCTGCTACCGTTTGACGATTTGTGTTAGCTGTACCGTTCCGTAGATAACTGGTGTATTTTATTCGTACTCAGTTAACAATTTTTTTTAGTTTTGTATCATGTTTGTTAACTATTTCGTCCAGTCTCCTCTTACTATCATTTATTTGATGATTGTTAAATTTTCGTCCGTTATGAGTCCTGTGATGTCATCATTTTTTGCAGTCATTTTTTTTTTGTGTACTCTGAATATTAAGTTGACCTCGGGTCAGACCTTGACCTTTCATTTGGCTTGTGACATTTCCGCTTGTTTTATTTAGTTCATAAATTCATTTTTAATTGTGAAAATGTCTTGTTTGCGTCTTAACATTGTTTGTACCCTTTAGTTGCATCATTGTTTTGTTTGTCCTCATAATATATATTAATACTACATTAATAATATGATATTATATGCAATAATATACTTGTAATTTAATTTAATTAATTTTTTCTGATAATTAAGGTTAATATGGGACATTGCATAATTATGCAGTGATAGTCCAAGAAAGTAGCACTACAATTTATAATAGATGCCTAGGGCATAATAATATAATATATATATTGACAAAATAAAATAATCTTATAGCTACCTTTGAGGTAATAGACCCATTGTATATTATTTAATATACTTTTCTGGTACTAAGAGAGTGACTTAGTACATTGAACAATATAATTACTAGGAATCATACCCAACATTATTGGATATTGAGATTAATTGTGTGAAGTAATTACATAATAGTTAACAGATATCATAACTATTTATGATATAGTTAGTACTTAGATACAATATTGTTACAAAATATTGTCTATTAGTTGAACTTAGACATTAAGTTCAGTACTATTGTGATTATTTATATTGAATATTTCTAAGTTGAGTAAGTATAATAATTACTCTGAAGCTACTATTGACTATTTTAATCAGTAATTATCAATAATTACTTACAGATAAAAGTCAAAATGCTTACTATAGACCATTTCGTTAAAATTGGTCGGGAATATGGTTATAAATCTCAAGAACTTCGTCAGTTTGCTGAGGCAGAACTGGAAAAACATGAAAGAAAAGAAGCAGAGAAAAAAAGCTGCATTAAAGAAAGAGGAAGAGGAACAAAAGGCTGCATTAAAGAAAGAGGAAGCAGAACTTGAGATGAAGCAAATTGACAAGGAAAATAGATTGAGAGAGATTGCTCAACGTGAAAGAGAAATTGCTCAACAGGAAGAAGAGAATAAATTGAAACGAGAGGAAATTATTTTACAACAAGAAATGGAATTGGCGCGTATTAAATTGGAGACAGCAAGATTACAAGCACAAAGTGCTGATGCAAACCAGAATAATAACGCACAAAATGGATCGTCATCCAGCCAACCTAAACATTTCTACAACTTTAAATTACCCATTTTCAACTTGAACGTGGACGACCTTTCATCGTTCCTGTCACGTTTTGAACAGACTTGCAAAACAAACCATTTGCCTGAAGAGTCATGGGTACTCAAGTTAAATGAATTCTTGGTTGGAGAACCATTGACGGCTTCTCAAAACGCTGACCCATCAATAGCAAATAACTACGGTGCTATTAAGTCCTTGCTTTTACGAAGGTTTCACCTGGACGAGGAACACTGTAGGTTGAAATTTAAGGGAATTTTACCTGAATCTCCAAAAGATTTTGCAGGATTCATTGCGAATATACGCAATACGTTTAATAGATGGGTTGAACTGGCAGAAGTCAACAAATCATACGACAAATTAGTTGATTTACTACTACGGGATAAGGTATTATCTTCGGTTAGCCAGCCATTTTTTGCATATTTGCAGGAGCGTAAACCAGGTACTATGGATGATTTAGAAAAAATTTCTTTAAACTACTGTTCGGCACATCCGAATGCAACCATTTCTAACTCCTCATTAAGAGAACCTCTACCTGTGGCGTCTAATATGGCCTACAATCATAATAACAAACAAAGACATCACAGTGTAGACAGAAGCAGGTTCCAAAGAAATCACAATGTTCACTTTCAGAAGGGATATAATAATGATTTCAACAATAAAAATGAGTTCAACAGAGGTAGATCACGAGATAGAAATTATTCACCTCAAACAAACTACCACAATGGTCAACATAACACTCATTATAATCGATCACATACTCCCAATAATAATAGTAACTGGAATGGTAATAATCATGGCTCGAGACATCGAGATAATAGTTACTATAGAGGACGACGAGATAATTCTAACAATTATACTCGGAATCGATCTCATTCTCGGGGATCATCTCATTACAACCATAATACAGGGGCGGCAGTTACAAATAATACTACCCCTATAGCTCAGGTCCCACTTGACAATAATACAACACAGTCTTCTGCTGCATGTTTTGCTATTAATTATAATGTGGCAAATAGTTGCCAACAATGCAATCTTATTTTTCAGAAGGCGAAAGAAACAGTGCTTAACTGCGGACATATTACACCAGAGGTAGGTCTTGCAGTCAACGATGGAACAGGCCTACTAATTTTTAACAGGGGGTTAGTTAATGGATCCGTCGTCTCAGTGCTGAGGGATTCAGGATCCACAACGATTGGTGTACGACAGTCCCTGGTACATCCTAGCTGTGCAACGGGGGAATATGTCCGTTGCATGACTTTTGGGGGAACTATTGAGTTTTACCCCACAGCTATTATTCATGTTAACACACCTTTTTTCACAGGGAACGTAAAAGTATGTATGCTAAAAAAGCCTATAGCTGATCTGATGGTTGGTCGTATACACGGCAGTAAAGATTGTACTCCAGATGAGATTATAGAATGGGAGAAACATAACCTATGCACTGGAAACGCCGTGACGACTAGAGCGCAGACTCAACTCATGGAGAAAGTTGATGATAATAAAATGGATGCAGACAACCAAGAGGAATTTGTAGTCAATTCACCTATTGACAGGGAAACATTTGCAACCAAACAAAAAGAGGATAAATCTTTAAAAAAAATTTTTAAGCTGGTTGATAAAGTTGACAATCTATCCTCAGGTAATAATAACAAACATTGTTTTGTTATTAAAAATGACATATTGATTAGATGTTTTAATGACAAATCACAAATGAAACAACAAGTTATGGTCCCATATACTTTTAGACGGTACATTCTTCAACATGCACATGACTCACATTGTGCTGGACATATGGGATATACTCGAACACGATCTCGAGTACTGGCTTCATTCTTTTGGCCAGGAGTGTCAAGAGATATTTCGCAGTATGTACGTTCCTGTACTACATGCCAAGAAGTGAAAGCACGTGGAGCTTTTCACACGGCGCCTATTCAGGCTTGCGATATCTCAGTAAGACCGTTTGACAAGATGGCAATAGATATTATTGGTCCATTGCTACCATCGGCCAGAGGACATAGATTCGTCCTTACGTGCATTGATTTGTGCACACGATGGCCAGAAGCCATCCCATTAAAGACCACCACTACCACAGATGTAGCTGATGCACTACATCTCATCTTTTCTAGAATAGGGTTTCCTAGAAAACTTTTATCAGACCATGGGTCACAGTTTATATCTGACACCATGAAGGAAGTCATGAAAACTTGGAACATTGATAGGAATTTAAGTAGTATTTATCATCCGATGAGTAATGGTGCGGTTGAAAGACTTAACCGTACACTTAAACAACTACTACATAAGGTTACTGCTAAGCACCCTCATGACTGGGACAGAGCACTCCCAGCTGTTCTATTTGCTTATCGGGAGGTACCGCATGAACAAACTGGCTTCTCTCCCTTTGAATTAGTTTTTGGTGCTCCCCAAGAGGTCCTATGGGACTAATAAAAGACTTATTAATTGACGCGGAGATGACTCAGGACACTCAGTCATCTTACGAGTACGTGATTAATCTTCGGAAGAACATTATTGAGTCTTGCCAGTTGGCAACAGCTTCTTCTGAGGCTGCAAAAGCTAAGGCTCGATCTCTACAAAATAGGTCTCGACGATTACGCCAATTATTCCCAGGCGACGAGGCTTATGTGTTACTTCATCACAATAACAATAAATTATTGATATCTTGGAATGGTCCTTACAAAGTCATTGATAAAATTTCCGACGTTGATTACGTCTTAGATATCAAGGGACATAAAAAGATATTTCATATTAACATGCTCAAGCAATTTCATACACGTCCTGAACACTTACAGTCAATTTTTCATGAACTAAATGACAACACGGTATCTACTTGTTATTATGCTAGCTTATCTGTCATCCAGGAAGAAGAATCTTCTTTTCCTGAGGTACAGTTACCGTTACCGGTACCAGTAGTTCAACCTACTGAATCTTGGCGGGATGTAACCATCTCTTCAACGGTTACACCGCAACAGCGTCTACAGATTGCTAATCTATTACAATCTTATCCAGATGTATTGACCGACGTCCCGGGTCGCACATCGGCTATCAGTCATGACATTACTCTCAATGATGATACACCTATTCGTGTACATCCTTATTCTGTTCCTTTACATTTCCTTGCTAAAACTACTAAGGAACTTGAACAGATGTTGTCTCTGGGAATCATTGAGACTAGTAATTCGCCATTCTCTTCTCCATTAGTGATTGTCCGGAAGAAGGACAATAACATCAGACTATGTGTTGATTATAGAAAATTAAATGCTAAGACTATAGTTGACAGCGAACCACATCCACTTATCGACGACTTATTGCCACGTCTATCCAACGCAACTATATTTAGTAAGATAGACTTAACTAAAGGTTATTGGCAGATACCACTGACCGAAAAGGCTAAGTACTACACCGCATTTTCCACTCCACAAGGTCTATACCAGTGGAATGTGATGCCTTTTGGGCTTGTTAATGCGCCAGCTACCTTCATTCGCCTGATGCGACAAATTTTATCAGGTAGACCAGACGTTATTACATATATTGACGACATATGCTTGTTTAGTTCGTCGTTTGAGGAACATGTTTCGGGACTTAGATATGTTTTCGACACTCTAAGGAATTATCATCTAACTGCTAAACCTACAAAGGTGCAAATTGCGTGTAATGAGATAACCTTTTTGGGACATATCATTGGATCGGGATATATCCGAACGTTACCTAGTACAGTCTCCAAAATTCTAAACATAGCAGTTCCTCAGACGAAGAAACAGGTCAGGAGTTTGTTAGGACTTGTTCAATATTACAGTAGATTCATACCTAACTTGTCATCCATCACGGCTGTATTGTCTTCATTGTTAAAGAAAGACATGCCGGTGAAGGTGACATGGACTGGTACATGCAATGAAACTTTCAACAAAATTATAAATTTGTTCTCGCATGAACCAATTTTAAGACTTCCCGATGCTTCCAAAAGATTTTTCTTACGAACAGATGCTAGTAACTACGGCATTGGTGCATGCCTGCTCCAGAACCACGATGGCATTCTACATCCTACCTTATACATTTCAAGAAAGCTAAAGCCGGCAGAAACAAAGTATTCAACAGTCGACAAAGAACTTTTATCTGTGATATGGGCAATAACGAAGCTCGAAAAATTCCTGCTCGGTGCTCCCTTCACCATACAGACGGACCAACGTGCTGTAGCATCCTTGCGTCGATGTAATCATAAAAGCCAGAAACTCGCCAGATATTCAATCATCCTACAGCCATTTGAATTCTCCATTGAACATATTCCTGGCACTGAAAATATTGTGGCTGATGCGTTGTCACGTAATCCTATTGACGACGAATAATCAACATTAACATTCCTAAAACATATCAACTATAAAGGAACTAACCTTGCCTTCAATTTAAACTTTATAAATACTGTATGCATCACAGAATGGAACTAAAAGACAATCAAGGTCTACATATTGTCATTGAAACTTCGTCTAACGTCCATACACGATATATGAATATTCGTTGAACAATCATGGAACAATATCTGACGACAAGTCGAACTTATTAAGAACGAAATATAAAAAGAAGAAATTATGAAAAGAGAAAATAAATCTCACACAAGTATTAGATTAATATTTTTTTTTAATGTACCTATACATTAGTTAGTTAGTTAAATTAGATAGTTATTATTCACTAACACTTAACACACACAATTAAGTTAAACTTATATTCGAATTTCTTTCTATTTCTTCTCACTTATTTCGTTTTTTTCTTCTCTCATAACATCGCGTTACATTAGAATCTTAATAATTTATCTCTTAGTTTAATTCATTAATTTAATTTTAATTAGTCAAATTAATTCCTATATGACATTCTAATACGACAGACCTTACTTTCATTTAATTCTATCATTCACTATTAACATTGGACATTTTATTTAGTTGATATAATAATATGTATAATTGATATATCATGTGATTAATGTTAGATGACTATGACAAATAGTTGGTTGACATGACCGCGACACGGTTCTACTCAGAACATCGTCGGCCATATGTCACAATTGTGTTAAATTTTTTTTTTTTTTTTTTGAAAAATTGTTAAGTCGGATAGATCTTGAAAAAAAATCTATCGATTTTTTTTCCCGGGTGTACAGGGAATTGTTACGGTATATGATATTAACGCCGTCTGCTAAAGGTTATCAGACGTGCAATTGTAAAAGGTTAAGGCATTTAATATATTGCGATAGATGTTTCAATTACTGAACGCTCCATACACGATCGATCATGACGTGTATAGCGTTGTTTAGGACACAGTCGGTAACTAAGAAACGCTACCCTTTGTTACTTGACCGCCAAGCTGAATAGCTGCGTTTTTCTAACCTTCCAATTCAATGGCATGATACAGCCATTTTATGTGCATTTTTGATGGATCAGGGTCAGTTCTGATTACGGAAACAATGATAGATTGTTTGGTCTGTTTTTGTTCCACAAAGACGCCACTAGGCGTGGTGGAAACAGCGATAGATTGATCAATTTGTTGTTGCCCTAAGACGCCACTAGGCGTACTGGCCACATACTGCTTTGCCGGTTGAAGGCTAAGGATGGAAGAAGAAGAAGTATTTAACTAGAATTCTCAGAAGGAGAAGAATAATCGTCAAATTCGTATGAATATCTTCAGACTCGCAGTCTCACTGTCGGCAGGTAGCCATGTCTAGCTGCGCGTGCATATAGCTGTGATGTTCTGACGAAAATACTGCATTGTATCCTTAAACGGACATTGACACATAAACCAGCAGTCTACGTTATTGATTAATTTATGCATGACTTATATGGACTTATGCTCTACTACTATTGAAATGATCATCTTGTATGTACAACTGTGAATTAAATGTACGGACTCAATGAAATGACTTATCAAATCAATCGTATTCCAAGGTTCAATTATTGTTCGGAATCTTCCACCCCCGCATTCGCTTAATCTTCCATCGAAGGCACGATGCACTATCTCTGAATGAAAAAAAACTAACACATCAATGAAAAAACAATGGCCAGAAATGTATAATTGTTTATTCATATCACATGGAACATTGTTCAGACCAAACCACCACCCCTTGTAACAGCCAGCTAGCCTACTTAACTTTGCCAGATTTGTTCTGGTGCTGGAATATGATGGCCCCACCTCTCCGTGCTTGAGCAATACACAGATGTTCTGTCGAAATGTACCCTGCACGGGTCCTCACTTCAATTATTAATCAGCATTTGACACCACCTTAGTGTCAAGATCGAACTCACAGCTCTGAAATAAAGTATTGGTTTTTGCTCAGAACCTTACCTAATAAGCCACTTCTACACATAACAAATTACAATAACACCACATAAACAGGGTCAGTTCTCTCTGACCAGACAGCACATCTTACCTAGTTGGTTTCGCATAGGGTAAGTTTCCCCAGTCTACAGATTCTGAAATAGGTGCATTATCTCACTGCCATAGAATAGGATAGGTGATATGATTCACTGTTCTCAACACTTGATCACCCCTTCCTAAACCTTGCTGTAGTTTATATATTGTTTGTCCCTAGACCCTGAACTAGGGCGGGGGGTCCAGAGCGAATACTTACTTGTTTGTAAGGCTAGATTTCGATATGGCAGTATCAAATCACTCGGACATTAAACAATATTCAAAATATACAAAGAAATAATTTCAATCTTACCAGATTATGAATAAAGAACACAGAAATGCTAGCAAAACTCAGCTGAGCTGCTGGCTATAGTATGGCGTCCCTGAACTTATTTCAATTTATTTCATTTGGAAATCACCACACTTGAAATTTACTGTGTCTATCACTGGACAACTATTGAGGAATGGCAAAAAAGCTCGTCTGAGCGCGGATAATATGATTGTCTGTGGCCAATCAATGCCTTGGTTTTTTTAAATTCAAATTTCCTACACTAAAGTCATTTCAGTCATGCTTCAGTCAAGTATGGATTTTTATCTGTTAGTCTGTCCGTCTCTACTTGCGTTTTTACAAAAACGTACTTGATTTTTGAACCAACCTTTCTCTCCCCTCCAAAATTTTGTCGTTAAAAGTTATTTTTAGACACAGCTCCCACCAATATCCCTTCTCTTCCATGCTAAGTAGATTTGAACACCTGCGTCTCAAGGTCGCGATTTTTGTGCAAATAGCGACACTTTTGATTCAATGCAGTCTTTCGCTGTTGTGAACAACACTGTCTTTTGTCATTATTTTCATTATTATCTATCCGTCTGTAAAATTAAAAACATATTATTTCACTGCTCAGAATGGGCCATCCGGCCAGCTAATTTTTTTATATTCCTAACATTAATATTAAGAAAAAGTTACTTTTTAAATTTTGTAATATTTCAAGCATCTGCGTTTAGCCGCTGAATTCAAATCAAAGGCTTGGTATCGCAAAAGCGTCCAATAAATGACTGTGGCGTATCATATCCAAGGTCCCTTCTGTCGAATTCCTTACTTTATGTCAACTTGGGGGGGGGGGGGGGGAACGTGACTTTTCCTCCTTGCCCCACCAATTTGCGTCCATTAACCTCGCTAGTTCAAGTACGCGTTCAGTCAGATTTTTGTCTTTTGATCCTCGTTCCGTTTTGCCTTCAAGTCTAACACCTGATGACCCGCGGCGCGGGCGATCATGTATTCCAGCAGCTTACGCATTGGTTTTTATCCTTACATTTTATCCTTTGGAGATATTTTTACGTTGTATCACTTGTTAATTTTATGACAAATACCAAGCGAATTTTGACGGGAAGCGGAGACGTAATATCATAATTATGCAATAGTGTCTGGCTAGCGCCTAGACGAGCGTATTTATTTCGTTTTTGCTCGCAGTTTTTGACTCCCAGTGTGAGTTTGGAGCAACAATGACTGACCTCGACGAAATTATATTTCCGTCCTATCCTTCCCCTCTCTCCCGACCACCACCACCTCTACAGTTCTCTCGGCTGTCGCATACTCATGCCCGTACAGTCCGTTGACCGCAGCACAAAAGTTGGTGCTGTTATTAAGTAATACGGTGCCGTTAAAATGACTCAAAAAAGACAAAAACGTGATATACGCTCGTTTCAAGACTTTTGGACAAACGAATATGGATTCATACAACAAAAGGATCGTGCTGTTTGTGCTTTATGTTATGAAAGTGTCGTATGCCGTACGTCAAGTGTACAAAGACACTATCAAACCAAACATCAGTCCATGTTTAAAAACTCTGAGGAGAAAAGTGAAGCCATAAAAATGTCTGTTTCTGGCTACAAAAAACAAAGTAGTATTTTTAGTCAAGTAATTGGAACCAAAAATAAAGCTACTGAATGTAGTTACAAAATTGCACAATGTGTGGCTTCGAAGGGCAAACATTTCACAGATGGAAAATACATCAAGGAAACTTTTTTGAGCAGTGCTGAAATTTTGTTTAGTGATTTACCAAAGAAAGAAACAATACTGTCTCGGATTCGAGAAATACCGGGTTCTGTGAGATCAATCGAGAGACGCATAACTGATATGGCTGAAAATGTAACGGTAAAACAAACAACCTGGTTACAACAAGCTGTTGTATTTAGTGTCGCTCTTGGCGAAAGTGTCGATGTGAATGACGTGGCGCGCCTAGATATAGTTGCGCGATATTGTGACAACGACCGTATTTATGAAGAACTGTGCTGCTTGATACCTTTTGATGGTACAGCCAAGGGAGAGGACATTATAACTGCATTTGTAAGCTACTGTATTTCGAAAATCAGAACATTAACATGAATACAATATTCTGTGTTACTACTGATGCCGCCTCTGCATTTGTCAGAAAGAACAAAGGATTTGTTAAACTTCTTGAGGATCGTATTCGACGTCAAGTATTGAGCTTCCATTGCATTATACACCAGGAGAGTTTGTGTGCGAAGATTTCGTCACTATCCTTGAACTCTGTAATGGAAACTGTTGTCAAGATAGTTAACTTCATAGTTTCTCGCTCTTCATTGACCCACAGGCAATTCAAGTCTCTTCTACAAGAAATGGAGAGCGCATATGCGGACCTCCCGCTGTACAGCAATGTTCGTTGGCTTAGTCGAGGTAATGTTTTGAACAGATTTGTATCATGTCTAGAAGCAATCAAGGTGTTTCTTGATGAAAAAGAACATTTCCCGGAATTGAATGACGAGGACTGGCTGTGCAAGCTGATGTTTCTGGCTGACATAACTACAAATCTGAATGAATTAAACTTGCGTTTACAAGGGCAGGGTCAAACAGTACTTGATCTTTTTGAGCACTGGAAAGGATTTGCGTCAAAATTAGACATATTTTGCAGAGATATTATCACTAACCCATACAAGTACTTTCCAAACGTAAAGGTTCATTAAAATCGATTTACTGTCAACATAGATGAGCTTCAGAAGCACGTTGAAGCGCTCAAAGGAGAGTTTGCTAAACGAGGTCAAGACTTCAAAATTCACGGGCCCATGTTTCTTACCTCATCAAGCCCGACTTAATTGATCATACTAACATCCCATTTGACCTATCTCTTTTCGAGTGGATGGATGTTGACAATTTTGAAATGCAACACATCGAATTCAAGGCATCAGAGTTATGGACGATAAAATTTGTAGAATTGCAAAAAACTCTTGAAGGAAGCTGCTTGGAAAAGTCAGCTGCCATCCTCAACTGCTGGACATCCCTGCCTGAAGCGTTCACCTGTTTGAAGAAAGTTGCATTTTCTCTACTTTCGGTTTTTGGGTTGTGTGTGAAGCTGAAATTGACAAAATACACACCTGATATTGAACAATTAACCAAGGAGAAGCAAGGACACGGGTCCTATTAATTGATTAATGACTCAGATCAATAATAATCAATGATTACTGATATTAAAATTTTAATAACGTGTTTTATGTTTGGTTTATTTAATTGTTTTGTTCTTCAAACTATTGGACTTTCTGTCTTAACAAAATATACATATAAGCAATTTTATTATAAAATTTCAAACTAATGTGTTCAGAACTTAAATTTTGCAAAACATAATATTTGTATTGATATTTGTTCCTATTTATATTAAAATATTGAATAATCTACAAAGAATAGAATAGTTATTTAATGTATCGGAAACATGTTAATACAAGATCATTTTTAAATTGTTTCAATAATTGTTGTATATAAGAATATGGTGCACTTAGGTTGGCACGCTGAGTGACTTTGACACATTACTTCGGCACGACACTACTAAAAGTTTGCCGACCCTTGAGTTAGTTCATCAATTCCGATATCCTTAATTGTTAAGGTTGGGCAGTCCATGC
Organism: Oreohelix idahoensis; assembly: GCA_024509875.1. NCBI lineage: Eukaryota > Metazoa > Mollusca > Gastropoda > Stylommatophora > Oreohelicidae > Oreohelix > Oreohelix idahoensis. Next base: position 222,925 of record JAMPIV010020540.1, read on the forward strand.
TTGTTCCTAGGCCCGTTAGCATGCTATTGACATGCTATTTTCTCAGCCATCTTGAATGTTTCTTTCTTGGATCCAGCTAAGTGATTATTTACTTGTTTTAATAGTGTTGTTCATTTCGTTTCGTTGATTATTTACTTTCTTGTTTCGACATGTCTTTCTGGGTTTACGATTTTCTTGCATTATCATTGTTATCGTTTCGCTCATCACAGTTGTTCCATCTGCTTGTATCGCTCATTTGGTGTTTTCCTCATCATCATAGATTTTTGTAGTACCTATATGTAGTTCTTGTCCTTGTCACCTGTTCGTAACTGTGGCTGACGAAGGGTAAAACCCGAAACGTCCCTTGTTTCATGTGTACCGTTAACTTGTAAAACTGATTTCATACCATATTATTTTTTTAAATTTATATATCTGTGAACGTTCTCCAGGCACTTCAACTATGCCCCTGCCAATGCATATTATATTACGATTGGCTCTGTAAGATCGAGTCCTTGATAATGCCTGCTCAGCGTCTTTGCCTTTCATTTCCTTATGGAGCACACGCATTCAGCCACTTCTTGCTAGGTTTTGCTTGTTGAACAATCTATTCACCATAGATGTTTAAACCGTGGAAGGTCTATGTCTGGCAAGCTTGCTTTCATTTCAGTGTTAACTTCCTTGTAGTGCTGTACATATCCCTGTATAGTGTATCTGTGAAACCGATCAAATGACAGCTGAACATCTGCTGCAAAAGTGCCCAACATATGAGGAAAAAAGAAAGCACGTATGATCGTCACCAGTACTATTCCTGGACAAACTCTAAGGAGATACCAACAGCCTCAGACTGAGCACCGCTTACTTTAAACTTTTTCAAATTGACTTCTGAAAGTGTACGAAGAAGGGGAAATACATATCTGTAATTTGTTTCCTCTTAATGCAGCTGCCTGTGTATCACTTACCATCTCGTTCATGTACACCTTGTTGTTTCTTCTGATACTTATTTTAACATTTTTGTTTTCTTCTATCAATAATATCTCATGGACCTTGGTTCTGGACATTCCAGGTTTCTCTTGTTTGTATCATCTTTTCTTATTCTTTAGTATTTTTATCATGTCTGTTCTCATCCACGCTTTGTGCTCGTTATTCATTTCATTAATTACTTTTTTAACCTCACAAGGAGCATGGGCCTTCAACAAAGTTATGCCAGGTACTCCTGTCGCGTGCGATCAGCTGAAGGTTTTTCTGTGTCTTCCCCATCATTTGTATGCCTGTCTCCAGTTCTCTTCTCTGAGCGGTTTTCGGTCGACCTCTCCTTCTCTCACCCTTAGGATTCCATAACAAAAACTGCTTGGTAATTGTATACACTTCTCCTCAGTGTGTGTCCTATCCACCGCCAGCGTCTTCTTCTGATCTCTTGTTCCACTGGCCCGTGTCATTAGCTTCGCATTGGTGACCTTGTCATACTATGTCAATCCGTCTACTATAACTCTCTACGCAAGCCGTCATTAATTGGCATTCACGTGTTCTCCGCATGCCTCTTTCAAAGCAAGCAACTGTGGTAGCAGAAGTAAAAAACAACATTGCTTCTTTGTGTAATATCTCTTCTAGCAGTAGTGTCAGACACTTTATTATGGATAAAATAACAATATCGTATACGCCTTTTTTGTACTTTATAGCTTCCGGAGACAAAGAAAGAACAGGCCTACTGCTGTCTCATGCGTGTCGTACCAGGCAACTAATAAGAGGTTGTGCTTGAACCTGGCGACCTCATCGTGTAAACAAATTGCTACAGAAACCACCGCTACAAGATCATGTGAATAATTGGTGCATGCTTCCTATAAGGGCGGGCACCAACTGTAGTGGTGGCTCTACGCCCTATAAGGGCACCAACTGTAGTGGTGGCTCTACGCCCTATAAGGGCACCAACTGTAGTGGTGGCTCTACGCCCTATAAGGGGACCAACTGTAGTGGTGGCTCTACGCCCTATAAGGGCCCCAACTGTAGTGGTGGCTCTACGCCCTATAAGGGGACCCAACTGTAGTGGTGGCTCTACGCCCTATAAGGGCACCAACTGTAGTGGTGGCTCTACGCCCTATAAGGGGACCCAACTGTAGTGGTGGCTCTACGCCCTATAAGGGCACCAACTGTAGTGGTGGCTCTACGCCCTATAAGGGCACCAACTGTAGTGGTGGCTCTACACCCTATAAGGGGACCAAACTGTAGTGGTGGCTCTACGCCCTATAAGGGAACCAACTGTAGTGGTGGCTCTACGCCCTATAAGGGCATCAACTGTAGTGGTGGCTCTACGCCCTATAAGGGGACCAACTGTAGTGGTGGCTCTACGCCCTATAAGGGGACCCAACTGTAGTGGTGGCTCTACGCCCTATAAAGGCACCAACTGTAGTGGTGGCTCTACGCCCTATAAGGGCACCAACTGTAGTGGTGGCTCTACGCCCTATAAGGGACCCAACTTTAGTGGTGGCTCTACGCCCTATAAGGGCACCAACTGTAGTGGTGGCTCTACGCCCTATAAGGGGACCAACTGTAGTGGTGGCTCTACGCCCTATAAGGGCACCAACTGTAGTGGTGGCTCTACGCCCTATAAGGGCACCAACTGTAGTGGTGGCTCTACGCCCTATAAGGGGACCAACTGTGGTGGTGGCTCTACGCCGTATAAGGGCACCAACTGTAGTGGTAGCTCTACGCCCTATAAGGGGACCAACTGTAGTGGTGGCTCTACGCCCTATAAGGAGCAAAAGGAAAATAATGTAAATTGTGTGTGTGTTGCTTATTACTGTTTAGACATCTTTAATTACTCGATATTTGCGATGTTGTTGCAACTGCTGTAATTTTTCAAGCTCTAGTAGGTATCAAACACCGCTGTAGCTAATCTTAATGACAGATTTCTCGCTGACACACGATTGCCTTTTTTTCTTCTTTTTAATATAATTTTACGGGGGGGGGGGTCAAAGCTGGTTCCATCACAGCTATAAAATCTTAGGATTCCAACGGTCTATCTGTGTATGCTAAAATCAAACATCTGACGACATCGATTTTGCTAGAAGCACCGGAACACCAAACCGGCTGCTGGGACAGCTGATAAGAATGAGTGACGTATCGCTATTTTCGGATCCATGTGAATCCTACACCTCCAATCAATGCACATTCAGTTCCTTTACCGTTTTCCTTTCATATCTTTCTCTCAATCTCCAAGACTACTTGGGCATTTTCTCCTGTCACAAATTTAATGAAATTACTTTTCTCGACACAGTAAATATTCTCATCTCAGATAGGTCCGCGTGAAATGCACTCTTCCAATGAAATTTTCCAAAAGGTTGACCAACTAATGGCGCCTATATATTTACATAAGAAAATTGAAATCAACCGAATGATCAATATTCTTTGCCTTGTCAAAGTTGAGGTTCGATATCAGATTTGGTTCTTCAGTTGCGTTATTTGCTTTTCTGGATATATGCGTTTTTTTTCCCCACTAAATTCGATGGATGATCGTCATCATTACTTTCTTCAGCGTTTCCCGAGGAGCATGGAGCCACCAATATAGCTGGTCCTCTTGCAGGAAGCCTACACTGAGCATTATGAAGCCCTTGCAGAGGTGGTTTCTGTGGTAGTTTGCTTTACATGATGAGGTTGCCTGCCCCCATAGTGGATACTTGTGCATGTATAAATCATGAAAATAGCAACAGATGCGACTACTGTAGTCTTCACGCTGTTTTTTTCTATGCGAGATATGATACATTCTAGTCACATTCTAGTCACATTCTAGTCATTTTAGTGTTTTTTTTACATGTTAAAGGTATTTAGTCTTTCATAAGGAGATATGATACATTCTAGTCATTTTAGTGGGTTTTTTTTAAATGTTAAAGGAATTTAGTCTTTCATAAGGAGATATGATACATTCTAGTCACATTCTAGTCATTTTAGTGGGGTTTTTTTTAATGTTAAAGGTATTTGTTCTTTCATTAGGAGATATGATACATTCTAGTCACATTCTAGTCACATTCTAGTCATTTTAGTGGGTTTTTTTTTAAATGTTAAAGGTATTTAGTCTTTCATAAGGAGATACGATACATTCTAGTCACATTCTAGTCATTTTAGTGTTTTTTTTAAATGTGAAAGGTATTTAGTTTTTCATAAGGAGATATGATACATTCTAGTCACTTTAGTGTTTGTTTTTTAAATGTTAAAGGTATTTAGTCTTTCATAAGGAGGTATGATACATTCTAATCACATTCTAGTCACATTCTAGTCATTTTAGTGGGTTTTTTTTTAATGTTAAAGGTATTTAGTCTTTCATAAGGAGATATGATACATTCTAGTCACATTCTAGTCATTTTAGTGTTTTTTTTAAATGTTAACGGCATTTAGTCTTTCATAAGGAGATATCATACATTCTAGTAACATTCTAGTCATGTTAGTGTTTTTTTTTTAATTTTAAAGGCATTTAGTCTTTAATAAGGAAGTATGATACATTCTAGTCACATTCTAGTGTGTTTTTTAATGTTAAAGGCATTTAGTCTTTCAAAGAAAGGACTGCTAAAGAAAAAAAAGAAAAACATTTTACTGATTTAGTAACCGAGCTTATGACAAGATCATTAATATAGAACTGATGACAAGATCACTAATATAGAACTGATGACAACATCACTAATATAGAACTGATGACAAGATCACTAATATAGAACTGATGACAAGATCACTAATATAGAACTGATGACAAGATAATTAATATAGAACTGATGACACGATCACTAATATAGAACTGATGACACGATCACTAATATAGAACTGATGACACGATCACTAATATAGAACTGATGACACGATCACTAATATAAAACTGATGATAAGATCACTAATATAGAACTGATGACACGATCACTAATATAGAACTGATGACAAGATCACTAATATAGAACTGATGACACGATCACTAATATAGAACTGATGACACGATCACTAATATAGAACTGATGACACGATCACTAATATAGAACTGATGACACGATCACTAATATAGAACTGATGACAAGATCACTAATATAGAACTGATGATACGATCACTAATATAGAACTGATGACAAGATCACTAATATAGAACTGATGACACGATCACTAATATAGAACAGATGACAAGATCACTAATATAGAACTGATGACACGATCACTAATATAGAACTGATGACAAGATCACTAATATAGAACTGATGACACGATCACTAATATAGAACTGATGACACGATCACTAATATAGAACTGATGATACGATCACTAATATAGAACTGAGGACACGATCACTAATATAGAACTGATGACAAGAACCAGACAAGTGCGAGTAGAACAAGAAATTAGAAGAAGACGCTGGAGATGGATAGGACACACATTTAGAAATTCTGTTGATAGCATTACAAGACAGTCCCTGTTCTGTAATCCACAGGATAAGACAGGTAGAGGAAGAGCAAAGAACACAAGGGAAAGAGAATTGGAGACAGACAGGAAACAGATGACGAAGACATGGAAAGATCTTGAGTTGATGGCACAGGACAGTAAGGCTTGGCATGGTTGTGTGGAAGGCCTTTGACTTACATGAGGTTGTCCATAAGACTTGGCATGGTTGTGTTGAAGGCCTTTGACTTACATGAGGTTGTCCATAAGACATGGCATGGTTGTGTTGAAGGTCTTTGACTTACATGAGGTTGTCCATAAGACTTGGCTGAGTGGTTTTGCCCTTTCTGTCAATGGTACTTGCCAATAGCCTTTTGACAGATCAAACTTAGAGAAGAAAGTAGAATGAGATAATTTTACCAATAAATCATCTAAAAGTGGCAAAGGTTCAGCGTCAAATTGTGTGACTTTATTTAATTTTCTGTAGTCTACACATAGACGAATGTTATTATCTTTCTTTCTAATTATCACCATAGCTGGTGTACACTCTTTTATACCGTTGGCATGGTTGTGTTGAAGGCCTTTGACTTACATGAGGTTGTCCATAAGACTTGGCATGGTTGTGTTGAAGGCCTTTGACTTACATAAGGTTGTCCATAAGACTTGGCATGGTTGTGTTGAAGGCCTTTGACTTACATGAGGTTGTCCATAAGGCTTGGCATGGTTGTGTTGAAGGCCTTTGACTTACATGAGGTTGTCCATAAGGCTTGGCATGGTTGTGTTGAAGGCCTTTGACTTACATGAGGTTGTCCATAAGACTGACATCTGGTCCTAAGTAGAAGTAAGAAGTGCATGGCACACTGTGCATTTCCCGCCATCAAATGGGGCTTTCCAAATATTTCTTATTTACTTAGTCGTTCCTCTTCTACCGTGAGATGTAGAGGTTTGGAAGAAAGAGCGCCATGCTATTCTATCGGCTGTCTTCCTCCTGGCCTGGTTCCTTTCTAGTCCTCGGTCCTTCAGAGATTGTCTAATGTTGTCCTCCCAGCGGACTTGCATAATGTCTACTCGAAAGATTCCGTGTAAGGACCAACAGAGCCTTATGTCACAATCACTCGCAAATATACTTCTGCCATTTTGTCGTAAGTTTTGAGAAGATAGGGCTGAGATACTTATGGTCCCGTACTTGCAGAGGTGATAGTGATAGCTATGTGAGAGGAAGGTGTAAGAAATGGTTTCTGTTTTCACAATGATGATAGTGTAAGAGAAAGAACAGTCTTGGATTGAGTAATTGCTCTAATCCAGCCTATCTTTTACGACTCTATTTAAAGTAGACGCACTTTCTCACTTCTTGTACAAAGTAAAGTTACACAACACTCACGTACGCACAATTTTGTGACAGAAATACGTACAGACGTGAAAACAAAACTATGGATAACATGTATATATGGGCAGGGGTTTTGACCAACATTATAGCTTAAGGTTTATTATGTTTATTTTCACTAGAAATATCACATCAAGAAAAGTATTACATCAATGAATTTATGGTTACATACAAGAAATGAAAATCTAATCTAACAGGCCCTCCCTCTTGTATAGGGAAACTAGGAAAGATCCCAAAAAGATCAAAATAATTAACAGGGGGGGGGGGGTAGGGGGGGGTAGGGAATAGTCAGGACGGGTAAAGACTAAGTCCTTAATTTAACCTCTCCCGTGAACACTCAGATTAGTGAGAGATAAATAAAAATAAGATTTGGTAGGTTAGTAGTGACATAACAAAATAAGTTTCTTTCTTTCCGTTTCACTCACTACAGTCATACAGTGGCCCACTTTCAGATTTGCTTACCCCTCTGTCGACGCTGCATACATTCCATGGAATTAAACACTAACATGTATTGAGACTATTCAGCCATGTTCATTGTCAGTTGCAGCCCCAGACTATCCGGTTTTGCTGACTGCTACTTTTCCGGGGATTCGCTGAAATTGATGCGTTAGTATTGTCCAGGATATTCCTATTTTCACTGCAGGTATAGGTTTGGAATAAGTTTCTTTTTATGTGGTGACACTGTCCTGGGAATTAATATGTTAATATATTGATCCAGGGCGGTCTAGCCTCAGGTGTCTGTGACACTCTGTGACGTGATGGGGAAATGGTATATGATAATAATAATCTGTTCATTGAGGTGATGGCCGAGTATGAACAGTGAGTTCTCTTGAATATATCCGATGGAAA